>PVKV010033237.1:0-18917 GCA_004027835.1 Alouatta palliata
GCAGGGGGTGGGGAGTTGGGGAGGGATAGCATGGGGAGAAATACCAGATATAGGTGATGGGGAGGAAGGCAGCAAATCACACTGCCATGTGTGTACCTATGCAACAATCTTGCATGTTCTTCACATGTACTCCCAAACCTAAAATGCAATAAAAAGTATATATATTATTTAAAAAAAATGTAAAGTTTCTACTTCTACCCTGTTATAAAAAAATATACACCCTCTAATTCTACCCTGTTTTAAAAGATATACATCCTCAATTTTTACTGTGTTATAAAAAATATACACCCTGTAAATATACTCTTCTTTAAAATAAATAAACACCCTGCTTCTACACTGTTATTAAAAAAAAAAAAAAAAAAAAAGAACTTCCAACTCAGAATTTCATATCCAGCCAAACTAAGCTTCATAAGTGAAAAAGAAATATAATTCTCTTTGGAAACGCAACTGTTGAGGGAATTTGTCACCACCAGGCCTGTCTTGCAAGAGCTCCTGAAGAAAGCACTAAATATTGAAAAGAAAATCCATTCCCAGCCAGCGCAAAAACACATTGAACTACAAAGACCAATAACAGTATGAAGCAACGGTATCAAAAATTCGCCAAAATAACCAGCTAGAATCATGATGACAGGATCAAGTTCACACATGACAATCTTAACCTTGAATGTACATCAGCTAAATGACCCACTTAAAAAACACAGAATGGGAAGAAGCTGTATAGATTCAAAACCCATCAGTGTGCTGTATTCAAGAGACATATCTCATGTGCAAAGACACACATAGGCTCAAAATAGAGGGATGGAGGAAATTTACCAAGCAAATGGAAAGCAGAAAGAGTAGGGGTTATAATCCTAGCTTCTGACAAAGCAGACTTTAAACTAACAAAGATCAGAAAAGTAGGGGTTGTAATCCTAGCTTCTGACAAAGCAGACTTTAAACTAACAAAGATCAGAAAAGAAAAAGAAGGGCATTACATAATGGCAAAGACATCACTACAACAAGAAATGTATATGTACCCATTACAGGAACACACAGATTCTCAAAACAAGTTCTTAAAGACACAGAAGAAGACTTAGAGTCTCACACAATACTATTAGGAGACTAACATCCCACTGTCAATAGCAGATAATTGAGACAGAAAATTTATAAGAATATTTAGATCTTAAACTTAAGTGGACCTGATAGATATCCACAATACTCTCTGCACAAAAACAACAGAATATACATTCTTCTCGATGTCACATGGTACTTATGCTAAAGTCAATCACATAATTGGAAGTAAAACACTCGTCAGCAAAAGCAAAAGAACTGAAATTTATAACAGTCTCTCAGACAACAGTGCAATAAAATTAGAACTCAAGATTAAGAAACTCACTCAAAACTACACAACTACATAGAAATTGAAGAACCTTCTCATGAATGACTCTTGAGTATCTAATGAAATTAAGGCACATATACACCATGGAATACTATGCAGCCATAAAAAATAATGAGTTTGTTTCCTTTGTAGGGACGTGGATGAACCTGGAAACCATCATTCTCAGCAAACTGACACAAGAACAGAAAATCAAACACCCCATGTTCTCACTCATAGGCAGGTGTTGAAAAATGAGAACACATGGACACAGGGAGGGGAGCATCACACACTGGAGTCTGTTGGGGGGAAAATAGGGGAGGGACAGCAGGGGGTGGAGAGTTGAGGAGAGATAGCATGGGGAGAAATGCCAGATATAGGTGATGGGGAGGAAGGCAGCAAATCACACTGCCATGTGTGTACCTATGCAACAATCTTGCATGTTCCTCACATGTACCCCAAAACCTAAAATGCAATAATAAAAAAAGATATTAAGGCAGAAATCAAGAAGGTATTTGAAACCAATAAGAACAAAGAGTCAACACACCAGAATCTTACAGCTAAAGCAGTGTTTAAAGGAAATTTATAGCACTAAATGCCCACATCAGAAAGCTAGAAAGACCTCACTCAATCCACACCCTACAACACACCTAGAAGAATTAGAGAACCAAGAGAAAAAAAAAAAAAGCACTAACAGAAGATAAAAAATAACCAAGATCAGAGCTGAACTGAAGGAGACAGAGACAAGAAAAACCCTTCAGAAAAGTCAATGAATCCAGGTTTTTGAAAAAATTCATAAAATAGACCACCATCTAGACAAATGAAGAAAACAGAAAAGAATCAAATAGACTAAACAGTGATAAAGGGGATATAACCACTTCCCCACATAAATACAAAGAGCAATTAGATAATATTATAAACATTTCTATGAAAATAAATTAGAAAATCTAACAAAAAAATGGATAAATGCCTGGACACATACAACCTCCCAAGGCTGAACCAGGAATCTCTGAATAGACCAATAACAAGTTCTGAATTGAAGCAATAATAAATAGCCTACCAACTAGCAAAAGCCCAGGAACAGACAGATTTATAGCTGAATTTTACCAGAGATACAAAGAGAAACTGGTACCATTCTTTCTAAAACTATTCCAAACAATTGAAAAGGATGAACTTTTTCCTAATTTATTTTATGAGGCCAGCATCATCCTGATATGAAAACCTGGCAGATATACCATAAGAAAACAACACTTCATGTCAATATCCCTGATGAACATCAATGCAAAAATTCTAAATAAAATACTCACAAACTGAATGCAGTAGCACATCAAAAAGCTTATACACCACAATCAAGTTGGCTTCATCTCCGCAATGCAAGACCGATTCAACATACACAAATTAATAAATGCAATTCATCAAATAAATAGATCTAAAGACACAGACCACATGATTATCTCAGTATATGCAGAAAGGGCTTTTGATAAAATTCAGCATTGTTTCATGTTAAAAGTTCTGTATAAATTAGTTATTGATGGTACATGCTTCAAAATAATAAGAGCAATTTTTGGCAAAACCACAGCCAATATCATGCTGAATGGGCAAAAGTTGGAAGCATTCCTCTTGAAAACTGGAACAAGACAAGGACACCCTCTCTCACTACACCTATTCAAATTGTTCTGGCCAGGACAATCAGGCAAGAGAAAGAAATAAATATTCAAAAAGAGAAGAAGTCAAACTGTCTCTGTTTGCAGATAACACGATCCTTTATTTAGAAAACCCTACAGTCTCAGCCCAAAAGCTTCTTAAGCTGATAAGCAACTTCAGCAGTCTCAGGATACAAAATCAATGTGCAAAAATCACAAGCATAAAATCATAAATGAACTGCCATTCCAATTGCTAAAAAGAGAATAAAATACCTAGGAATACAGCTAACAGTGAAAGTTAAGGACCTCTTAAAAGAGAACTAGAAACCACTTCTCAAGGAAATCAGAGAGAACACAAACAAACGGGAGAACATTTCGTGCTCATAGGTAGAAAGAATCAATGTTGTGAAAATGGCCATACTGCCCAAGTAATTTTTTGATTCAATGATATTCTCATCAAACTACCATTGACATACTTCACGTAATTAGGAAAAAAAGTACTTTAAAGTTTATATTTAACCAAAAAAGAGCCCATAAAAGTGAAGACAATCCTAAGTGAAAAGAACAAACCTGGAGGCATCATGCTACCCAACTTCAAACTATACTACAAGGCTACAGTAACCAAAATAGCATGGTACTGGTACAAATAAAAGACACATAAACCAATGGAACGGAATAGAGAACTCAGAAATAACACCACACATCTATAACCATTAGATCTTCAACAAACCTGACAAAAACAAGTAACAGGGAAAGGATTCTCTATTTAATAAATAGTGCTGGAAAAATTGGCCAGCCTTATGCAGAAAATTGAAACTGGATCCCTTCCTTATACCTTGTGAAAAAATAAATCCAGATGGATTAAAGGCTTACATGTAAACCCCAAAAGGATAAAAACCTTGGACAAAATCTAGGCAATACCATTTAGGACATAGGTACAGGCAAAGATTTCATGACAAAAACATCAAAAGTAATTGCAACAAAAGCAAAAATTGACAAATGGTATCTAATTAAGCTAACGAGTCTCTACAGAGAATTAAAAAAAAAAAACTGTCATCAGAGTGAACAGACAACCTAGAGAATGGGAGAAAATTTCTGCAATCTATCCATCTGAGAAATGACTAATATCCATAATCTGCAAAGACCTTAAGCAAATTGGCAAGAAGAAAGCAAGCAACTCCATTAAAAACTGAGCAAAGAACATGAACACTTATCAAAAGAAGACATTTATGTAGCCAACAAACATCAAAGAAGCTCAATATCTGTGATGATTAGAGAAATGCAAATCAAAACTACAATGTGACACCATCTCACACCAGTCAGAATGGCAATTAGTAAAAAGTCAAGAAACAAACAAATGCTAGCGAGGCTACGAAGAAATAGGAAGACTTTGACGCTATTGGTGGGAATGCAAATTATTTCAACCAGTTTAGAAGACAGCGTAGCAATTCCACAAAGTCCTAGAACCAGAAATACGAATTGACCCAGCAACCCCATTACTGGGTATATTGTCAAAGGTATATAAATCATTCTATTATAAAGATTCGTGCGTGTGTATCTTCATTGCTGCATTATTCCGAATAGCAAAGACATGGAATCAACCCAAACGCCCATCAATGATAGACTTCATAATGAAAATGTGGTACATGTTTACAATAGAATACTATGCAGCCATAAAGAGAAACAGTATCATATTTTTTGCAGGGACATAGATGGAGCTGGAAGCCATAATTGTCAGCAAACTAACACAGGAACACAAAACCAAACACCCCGCATTCTCACTTATAAGTAGGAGCTGAACAATGAGAACAGGTGGACACAGTTCGGGGCATAATGCACTCACATTAGGGCCTACTGGAGGTGGGGGAAAAGAGAGCATGAAGATAAATAGCTAATGCATGTAGAGCTTAATACCTGGGTGATGGGTTGATAGGTGCAGAAAGCCACAATGGTACACATTTACCTATGTAAAAAACCTGCACATCCTACACATGTATCCTAGAACTTACAATAAAATAAAATTAAATAAAAAACAAAAAGTTAAATTACAGGTATTTTATGCAATAATTGAGGAATGATAATTTGCTGAGTAGGGTGAAAATACTTTTTGATGGAACAGACAGTAAAATGAAAATTCAGAATATGACAAAAATGTCTTAGTATTCTAATTATAACTTAAGTGTTATAATGAATTGTGAAAATGAACAATATAATCAGAATATCATGCCTCTGAGAGATAAAGCTGTCCATTCAATAGAAAACAAGAAGCTTCTAAGTAACATTCTAAGGCAACAACCATGTATAGGTCAAGAGTGACAGTAGAAGACTAATATTTTGTTGTTATTTAGAAATGCTTTTAAATGGTTAGGTTACATTTATTTCATTTTAATTGACTCTAAATTATATATATATTATATAATAATATAACAATTTTATACAATTTATTTTGAGGTTGAAGTCTTATGGAAGACATAAATGAGACAAAATACAAATATTTAAATTAAATGGTGAGATTTTAAAGGTCTGAGATGTGGCAGGGCAAGCAAAACTACTGTGCTAGGAAAATTCAGGATGCTCTTAATGCCACTTAAACTTATTTCCCTTAAGTAACAAACTTTCAGTTTCATAGATATATATCACTCATGGTTCACGTAGTGTAAATTATGATATTTAATTATCTCTAAAATAATATTGACTATAATATTCACCACTATTTTATGTACTGCTAAGAATAAGAAAGCATTGCCAATTATAATTGGAATCTCATTGATTGTAAATGTATTCCTATTTAAAAGATAATAAAAGTATGAAAAATGTGTTTGGAACCAATAAAATAAGGTACGTTTCAAACTTTTAAAGCTGAACTTTAAATTAAACTGAAATTTAAAGGAAACCAAAATTCCCGTGACTTAATACTCTCAATTATTCACATTATTCTTTAAACTCTTCCAGCAAAAGAAGACTCTTATGACTTCCACACTTCTAGTAAAATATATAGTCATATTTAACTTTCAGTTCCTTTTTTTTTGTGACCATAAACTCAAATATTTCTATTGTTCCATTTCTATTCAAAAGATGCTTTTGAAGTGTGATCTAAGAAGAAGGAGAATAATTGTTCAGTCTTTCTCCTGACAGTGACTTCCTCTAAGGGCAAGTATGCTATGGCTGGTTCAGATTCTCTGGTTTCTCTTCAGATCGTATAAATCTTTCACCTTTTACTAAAGAATAAAACAATGCCTGTCATTATAATCTATCC
This sequence comes from Alouatta palliata, assembly GCA_004027835.1. NCBI lineage: Eukaryota > Metazoa > Chordata > Mammalia > Primates > Atelidae > Alouatta > Alouatta palliata. The sequence continues at coordinate 6,254 of PVKV010033237.1, forward strand.
ATTACTTTGAGAAGGAATAAATAATCTCTACTTATTTTTCTAATTATGGTATTTATAATTCCAAAAATATGGCATTTAAGCAGGGTGAAATCCGTTTTAACAGTCAACTGTGTCAGATCCTGAAGGAATCACAAAACAGGTTGAAAGCGTACAGCAACTGATTCCAGCATAACTATGTATGTGGCTATCTTTGAGCATACTCACCATCCGTCAGATTTTAATGTACCTCCATCTATGGTATGCTTTTGAAACTAAAACATTATGCCCCTACGAAACTGTCATTTTAAAAATTTAAGCATATAATGGCCATAAAATACTTTCTTTGGGAGAATTAAAAACTTCAATTTTCTCAGCTCTTTATTCATCAAATATTACTTATTTAAAAAAAATATTTCTGCGACCATGGTTCATACTGAACAGAAGATTTCAATATATCGAACAAATCAGTTCCCATTCTCCTTCTGGCTAAAAATATTTTTAAAACGTTATTTTTTCTGGATATTCACTCGCTACCTTTCACAGTTTATCTAACTGTATCATTACCAGAAATCTATGATTTATTCTTTTGACAAGCCCATTTCATTTTTTTACATAATTATCACATCATTATAAAAACTTACATTTTTCTTTTAGCTGGAGTCTCGCTCTGTTGCCCAGGTTGGAGTGCAATGGCGTGATCTAACTTTAATCTCTGCCTCCTGGGTTCAAGCGATTTAACTACCTCAGCCTCCCAAGTACCTGGGATCACAAGCTCCCACCACCACACCAGGCTAATTTTTTGTATGTTTAGTAGAGACAGGGCTTCACCATGTTGGCCAGCCTAGTCTCAAACTCCTGACCTCAGGTGATCCACTCACCGCAGCCCCCCAAAGTGGATTACAGACATGAGCTACCATGCTGGGCCACTTCTTTTTTCTTTCTTAATACATTGGCAGGTTGGCATCTTTATTTGAAGAAAAGGCTTTAACATTTAAATCACATAGCCTGTTCAAGATTCAAAAATGTATGAAATACCCTGTGAAATATCTGTCTTTTCGAGCACGAAAGCTTGATTTTTATAAAATAAAAATATGTGTTATATATACAAGTCAAAGCATAAAAATGTATTCAAGGACAGTGTAAAAAGTTAATGAATACTAAAGAAAATATACAAAAATGAACCCTAGGTAGTAAAAACTTTGAAGAAGAAAAAAATTACAGCATTTCCATTCATAAATTGCTTATTCACCAAAATTTTTTAGAGACTATTAAAGGGCTTCTGGTTCAGTAAGCAGACTTGTGTTTAAGTCTTTTTATCCTAAATTATTAATACTATAAAGAATAGAGTTTCTACTATATAAAAAAAAGAAGAGAGTTTTACTAACAGATCAGATACATAAAATTTTTTTTGAAAGAAATCCGGAGTGCCTTCATGATCAGTGGCAGATATGAGAGAGATCGATAATAAAAAGTGGTGTTGAAATCTTGTGATTTGATTGAAACTGCATATGGAACATCTGAGGCAGCCTGTGACTGCATACTTTTCTCTAAATGTGCAGAGAACTGTTCACCTAGTTATCCCCAGGTAATAAAAGCATAGCATTTATTTCTTTAAAAAAAAAATTGAACCATCTGGGGAAAACAAAGTCTTCATTTATGGTTGTTGTAAACTCAGAACAAAATACTTCTCATTCTGGCTGGCATGCAAGTTTTGAGGGGAGAGGGAGAGTTGGTGAGGCCACAGCCTGACATCCAGCTTCCCACTTTCTCATGGTTAATTAAAATATGACGCCTTATATACTATCATCATTAAATAAGCTACCAGTTTTTGTCATGCCCATATGAAAAATCAGATCTACTTAAAAAAGAACAGAGGGAAACCATACCAGCTACCTAGAATTTTCTTCTAATATAAACAATCACAGATCACTAGGAATAAGGAACAAACCTTCTGCATGAAAATAAAGGTTGAAATAATTAAAACCTGCACTCAGAGGAAACAGAAAATGTAAGAAAACTTTAAGAAAAAAGTACATATGGAGAGCACTTGATAAGAATTTTGAATGTTGTTTAAAAATGCGACAAATTAGAAAAATATTTTATATCTTACAAATAGAATTTCCAGAATAAAACTTTAATAGAAAAGATGAAAAATAAGGTGAAAATCCCTTAAAATGTTAAGCATTAAGGCAAAGAGAGAAAATATGAGAGAAGAGAACCATATATGATCACTGCATGAAGTCCACCATTTGATCAGTAAGAGTTACGGGACAGAAAAAAGAAGGGAATACATTTAAATAAAACAATGTAAGACAATAAACCACATACCAAAAAAAAAAAAAAAAAAAACCTACTGCACAGATGGAAAAATATATGCACAGAATATATTAATTTTTTATTAGTTTTTAATTTTTAAAAAATTTTTATTTACTTTCATTTTTTAATTTTATATTCAGGAGGTACATTTGCATGTTTCTTACATGGGTTTATTGCATAATGGTGGATATTGGGTTTCTAGCATATCAGTCACCAAAATAAGAAACACTATATTCAGTGGGTACCCTTTCAACACTTGCCACCCTCCTTCCCCATTTTGTAGTCCCCAGTATCTATCCCATTTTGTTTCAAATTGAACTTATTTAGATCTTCCCTCCTCTTTTCTTGGTTAAACTTACTAATGCTATAACATTTTTTTTTTTTTTTTCAGAGAAACAGCTTTTTCTTTATATTTTGGAATTTTTTTGTTTGTTTGTTTCAATTTCATTTACTTCTCTGATCTTGGTTATTTCTTTTTTTTTCTGCTGGATCTGGATTTGGTTTGTTCTTGTTTCTCTAGTTCCTTGAGGTGTGACATTAGTTTGTCTATTTGTGCTCCTTCAGCCTTTTTGATGTAGACATTTAATGCTATAAACTGTCCCTTTAGCACTGACTTCTGTATCCCAGAGGTTTTCATAGGTTTTGTCACTATTATAATTCAGTTCAAAGAATTTTTAAAATTACATCTTGATTTCACTGTTGACCCAATAATCATTCAGTAATCGGTTATTTAATGTCCATGTATTTATGTTGTTTTGAAGGTTCCTTTTGAAATTGATTACCAATTTTATTCCACTGTGGTCTGAGAGAGTACTTGATATAATTTCATTTTTTAAAATTTATTGTGACTTGTTTTGTGGCCTATCATATGGTCTATATTCAAGAAAGTTTCATACACTTATGTATAGAGTGTATATTCTTTGGTTGTTGGGTGGAATGTTCTGCAAATATTTGTGAAGTCTATTTGTTCTAGGGTATAGTTAAAATCCATTGTTTTTTTGTTTACTTTATATCTTGATGACCTGTCTAGTGCTATTAGTGGGGTATTGAAGTCCCTCACTATTATTATGTTGGTATATAACTCATTTCTTAGGTTTGGTAGTTGTTTATAAATTTGGGAGCTCCAGTGTTAGGGGCATATATATTTAGGATTGTAATATTTTCCTGTTGGACAAGGCCTTTTATCATTGAACAATGTCCCTCCTTGTTTGTTTGGTTTTTTTTTTTTTGGTTGTTGCTGTTGTTTTTTTTTAACTGTTGTGGCTTTAAAGTTTCTTCTGTCTGATATAAGAATAGCTACTCTTGCTCACTTTTGGTGTCCACAGCATGGAATATCTTTTTCCACTACTTTACCTTAAGTTTATGTGAGTCCTTATGTGTTAGTGAGTCTAGTGAAAGAAGAAGATACTTGGTTGGTGACTTCTTATCCATTCTCCCATTCTTTATCTTTTAAGTGGAGCATTTAGGCCATTTACATTCAAAGTTAGTATTGGGATATTAGGTACTACTCCATTCATCATGCTATTTGTTGCCTGAATACCTTGTTTTTTTAAATGCATTTATTGTATTTTTATTTTATAGATACTGTGAGATTAATGCCTTAAAGAGATTTTCTTTTAATGTGTTTTTAGGATTTGTTTCAAGATTTACAGCTCCTTTTAGAAGTTCTTGTAGCGCTGGTTTGGTAGTGGTGAATTATTTCAGCATTTTTTTGTCTAAAAAGAAGTGTATCTATCCACATGCAGAAAACTGAAACTGGGCCCCTTACTTACACCTTATACAAAAATTAACTCAACATGGATTAAAGACTTAAATGTAAGACCTAAAACAATAAAAATCCTAGAAGAAAACCTGGGCAATACCATTCAGGACATAGGCATGGGCAAGGATTTCATGACTAAAACACTAAAAGCAATGGCAACAAAAGCCAAAATAGACAAATGGGATCTAATTAAACTAAAGAGCTTCTGCACAGCAAAAGAAACTATCATTAGAGTGAACAGGCAATCTACAGAATGGGAGAAAATTTTGGAAATCTATCCATCCGACAAAGGGCAAATATCCAGAATCTACAAAGAACTTAAACAAATTTACAAGAAAAAAACAACCCCATCAACAAGTTGGCAAAGGATATGAGCAGACACTTCTCAAAAGAAGACATTTATGTGGCCAACAAACACATGGAAAAAAGCTCATCATCACTGGTCATTAGAGAAATGCAAATCAAAACCACAATGAAATACTATCTCATGCCAGTTAGAATGGCAATCATTAAAAAGTCAGGAAACAAGAGATGCTGCAGAGGATGTGGAGAAATAAGAACACTCTTACACAGTTGGTGGGAGTGTAAATTAGTTCAACCATTGTGGAAGACAGTGTGGTGCTTCCTCAAGGATCTAGAACCAGAAATACCATTTGACCCAGCAATCCCATTACTGGGTATATACTCAAAGGATTATAAATCATTCTACTATAAAAGATACATGCACATGTATGTTTATTGCAGCACTGTTCACAATAGCAAAGACTTGGAAACAACCCAAATGTCCATCAACAATAGACCAGATAAAGAAAATGTGGCACATATATAACATGGAATACTATGCAGCCATAAAAAAGGATGAGTTAATGTCCTTTTCAGGGACATGGATGAAACTGGAAATCATCATTCTCAGCAAACTAACACAAGATCAAAAAACCAAACACCGCATGTTCTCCCTCATAAGTGGATGTGGAACAATGAGAACAATGTATGCAAGGAGGGGACATCACACACTGGGACCTGTCTGGGGGTGGAGGCTAAGCAAGGGATAGTAGTTGTTACGATACCTATGTAACAAACCTGCATGTTCTGCACATGTACCCCAGCACTTAAAGTATAATTTTTAAAAAAGAAAAAAGAAAAAAAAGAACTGTGTCATTCCTTCATTTATCAAGTTAGTTTCACTGGATACAAAATTCTTGGCTGATAATTGTTTTGTTTAAGGAGGTTTAAAATAGGACCCCAATCCCTTTTAGCTTGTACGGTTACTGCTGAGGAATCTTCTGTTAATCTGATAGGTTTTTCTTTACAGGTTACCTGGTGCTTTTGTTTTACAACTCTTAAGATTCTTTCCTTTATATTGATGTCAGATAACCTAATGACTATGTGCCTAGGTGATAATCTTTTCACAATAAATTTTTCAGATGTTCTTTGAGCTTCTTGTATTTGGATGTCTAGATCTCTAGCAAGGCCAGGGAAGATTTCCTCAATAATTTCCCCAAATAAATTTTCCAAACTTTTAGATTTTTCTTCTTCCTCAGGAATCCCAATTATTCTTAGGTTTGGTCAATTAACATAATCCCAAACTTCTTGGTGCCTTTGGCTACAAAAGGAATTAAACAACCACACAACAATATTGGGAGACTTTAATGCCCCACTGACAGTGTTAGACAAATCACTGAGGCATAAAACTACCAAAGGAAATTTAGATTCAAATAGGTAAGTAGATAAATTGAACCTAATAGAAATATACAGAACACACCATCCAAAAACTAAAGAACATATTTTCTTTCCATCTGCAAATGGAACATATTCTAAAATCAACCTCATACTCTGCCATAAAGCAAGCTTCAGTAAATTCAAATAAATTGAAATTATAGCAAGTACACTCTTGGACCACTGTGCAATGAAAATGGAAATCAATACCAATAAGATCTCTCAAAACTACAGAAGTACATAGAAATGAAACCACTTATTCTTCAATAACTCCTGCATGAACAAAATTCATTCAGAAATAAAAAATATTCTATAAAATTAATACAAATAGAGACACAATTGACTGAAATCGCTGGGATATAGCCAAAGCAGTATTAAGACAAAAGTTTACAGGCTAAACACCTTTCTCAAGTCATGAGAAAAGTTTCAAATTACCAGTTTAAGTTTGTACCTAAAGGAACTAGAAAAAAAGTACAAACCAACTCAAAGGTAATAGAAAAAGAAACAATTAAAATTAGAGAAAACTTGAATGAAATTGAGATGCAAAAATTGATTCAAAATATCAAAGAAACCAAAAGTTGGTTATTTAAAGAAATAAACAAGATTATATACTCATAACAAGATTAACAAAGGAAAAAAAAAAGAGAAGATACAAAGCATCAGCATTGACAAAGGTAATATTAGAAATGACCTCAGGCTGGGCACGGTGGCTCACGCCTATAATCCCAGCAATTTGGGAGGCCGAGGCGGGTGGATCACAAGGTCAAGAGATTGAGACCATCCTGGTCAACATAGTGAAACCTCATCTCTACTAAAAATACAAAAATTAGCTGGGCATGGTGGTGCGTGCCTGTCGTCCCAGCTACTCGGGAGGCCGAGGCAGGAGAATTGCTTGAACCCAGGAGACGGAGGTTGCGGTGAGCCGAGATCGCACCATTGCACTCATAGAAATATAAAACATCCTCAGAGTCTGCTATGAACAATTCTATGCACACAAATTGGAAAATCTAGAAGAGATGAATACATTCCTAGAACCACACAAGTTTCCAATATTTTTTTTTTTTTCGGGAAGAGTTTGAAACCCTGAAAAGAACAATGTAACTTCTGAATTGCAAGCAGTTATAAAGAACATATTAAACAAAAAACCCTGAACCAGATAGATTCATAGCTAAATTCCAACAGTCACACAAAGAAAAATTGAAGACTAATTAAAGACTTAGTTGAAAGACCTGAAACTATAAAACTATGAGGAAAAAAAAGAAAAGAAATATTTCATGAATTGTACTACATACTGAGAGAAGATATTTGCAAATGACATAACTGATTAAGGACTATTTCCCAAACTATGCAAAGAACTCTTAAAACTAAAAAAAAACAACAAAAAAAATTGATTAAAAAACAAGCTGGACTTTGAACAGTTCACCAGATTACATATACAGATGGCAACGAGCATAAGAAATCGTGTTCCGAATCATATGACATTAAGGAAATAAAAATTACAAAAACAATAAGATACCATTACATACCTATCAGTGAGACCAAAATCTGAAACACTGACAATATCAAATACTAGAGAGGATGTGAAGCAACAGGAACCTTAATTTATTACTGGTGGGAATGAAAAATGTTACAGCTTTGTTGCAGGACAGTTTTTGATAAAACTAAACACACTCTTACCATACTATCCAGCAATCATGTTCATTGACAAACGTATGTCCACAAAAAATCCTGCACGAGGATGTTTATAACAGCTTTATTTATGGCTGCCAAAAGATTGATGTAACGAGGATGTCCTTGAGGAGGTGACTGTATAATTGTGATACATCAAGACACAGAATATTATTATTGCTAAAAAGAAATGAGCTATTAAACCATAAAAATACATAAAGTAATTCTTAAATGCATATTGCTAAGTGAAAGAAGCCAATATTAGAAGGCTATATAACTTTAGGATTCCAACTATATGATGTTTCAGAAGAGGCAAAACCATGAAGACAGTAAACGGTCAGTGGTTATAGGGGTTCTGGATGGAGAAGAATGAATAAACAGAGCACGGAAGATTTTAAAGGGAGTGAAAATCTGTTTGATCCTATAAAGAGGGATAAATATCATTATATAATTTTCTAAATCTATAAAATGTATAAGACCAAGAGTGAAGCCTAAGGTAAACTATGAACTTTGGATAATTATAATGTTTCAATGTAGCTGCATCAACTTAACAAATGTACCACTCTGGTGAAGGATATTGATAATGGGGGAGGCTTTGCATGTGTGAAGGAAGGGGTACATGAGAAATATCTCTATCTTCCTCTCATTTTTGCAGCAAACTTTAAACTCTTTAAAAACATCTTAAAAGATAAAGAGGAGGAAGTGATTTATAATGAAGGAGGAAATTGTGGGAGAATCGGGAAAGATTTCCTAAATCAGTGAATTGAACCATAAAAGATATTAAAAGAAGGAAATGGCAGGGTAGGGTAGTAAGAACAATTCACTGTAAGGTTGTAAGTTAAAGTTATGAAGAAATACACCTACAGAGTATACTTCAATAGTGATGGCAACTTGTGGCTGGAGCAAAGAATGTACTGCAATGAGATGGATTAGTGTGTAATGCAAACCATAATAGTAGCAAGTGTTGCAGAGAGCTCAGTGAGAGTGAAAACATTTTTTAAATGATTGAATATTATGTGTAAGGAATCATCAGAGACCTTACAGAAAACTCAGTAGTGTGAAAGGTTATGGACGTGAATCCACAGGTATGCAGTGCAGGTTTCTCTCCTAAGATATGTTGCGGTAGAAGAAGAGGAGTGCATACCTTTAGCAGCCGCTAGTGTTAATAAAATTACTTTAAAACATTTTTAAGATGAAATAAAGGGAGCATACTTGTAGCAAAAGGAAGGAATAAGGTGAGAGTCATTAAAAGTGCAAGAGAAGAGGATAATTGCCAGATAAATGTTTCTGAAGAGACAGGAATGGGTCCAAATAAGTGGTCCTGCACATATTATTCAGTAGGATCTCACTTCATAATTTTCTTAGTAGGGATTCTCTCTTTACCAAATTATGCACAGATTTTACCAGAAAGTTAAAATTATAGCGGAATTTCAATGTCTATTTTTATATTGCCTTTCCTTAATTTTAGGATTGTTGCATTTTAAGACGTCTTATTTGTCATTGTATTAGGTGTGCCTGCAGAAATTAAGTTAATCCATCACGTAAATTCTATGTTCAAATAATACTCACTAAAATACAAATAGATAATTTCTACAGCAGTAAATGTTTGTTTCCTTAGTTACCAGAAGCACAAAGAGCATTGACTGGAGTATAGGCAAACTGCTGACTGCAACTCTTGCGCATTTTCTAACATAGGGAAGTTAGCATAGACATTGCGTTTAGCTAATCAATGAAGAAATCATACAAGAATTTCAAAATAATAATTGGTGTCTGCCACAGAGCCCATAACACCACCAAGATTTGTGCTTGCTATTCTCTGATCCTTCTACTGTGCCTGCTATAACTCAGGAATTATTTACCTGTGTATAATGACAACATCTATCCCCTCACACAGAAGCTCAGTCATTGTGCTGATCCTAGTGAGGAGGTCTCTACCTCTAAATACAGAAGTTGAAGACTATCTTGCAAGAAATACTAAAAGGTTAAACATGTCAAAGAGTTTATCAGTACTGACCAAAATCCAATACTTACAAAAATGGCAAAACAATCCTCAAATTTGGGCAGACCTAACCTTTAAATATGAAGGGTTATTTGTATATTTTGTATCAATTTGCATTAACACGTATTCACTCCCCCACCTCTAGCTTTATTCCTATAGCTAAATATCATTTCTGTTTTTTACATTGGATCTTTACTGTATGATGAAAAATCTGGCATTTTCAAGCTTGTGTGTTCTTCTGCAAGCTCCTGATTTTAACCTATAGTTTTTCTTTTCTTTCGTCATTCATATAAACTAATCTTGCATTGTATTTTAGAAATCTTCATGATTCCTCCAAAAGAGGAGTACTTTATTTCGTAGTATAAACTAAAAACTAGCTTCTACCTTACTGCTTTATTTGTATTATCACAGAAAGTCACACTGTTTTTCTATCCTTGCAGTAAGCTACCATGGAGAATTGATCGTCACACAGTACAGTGAAAGGCTGCAGGCTACATCCTGTCCAAAGACACAGCTCTAAAATTATCTGGGAAATCAAAGGGAAACACATAGACAGATAAAGAGAAAGATGAGAGAGAGAGAACACCAAAAAGTGAGTTCACCTCTATTAAGTAAATATTACTTTGTCATTTGCTTCAATCTGATCATGGTTGTCATTTCTTTTACCAGTTTGTTTTAGGAGATGCATATCATTTTAGTTTTAGGCAGTAAAAGGTGATATTGCGGATATTCGTAGTACTAGATTTTATCGAGGTACTGAATATATTTGAAAAATTTTTGAAAACCTGTTAAATATTTTGAAATATAAGGTATCAGTCAGCAGTTTTTTTTACTTGCTAGATAATAAATATTTTCAGCCCTGCAGGCCATACAGGCTCTGTTGCAACTTCTCAACTTTTCATATTGGGAGAGCAGCTATAGATAATACATAATTGAATCAACATGGCTGTGTTCCAATGAAATCATATTCGTAAAAGTAGGCATATAACTCAGGCAGTAGTTTACCAACCCCTGACAATATCATTATATTTTATCAGTTAGTTTTGCATCATTCCAATGTACTAGCATTCTTCCATTAAACTCAAATTCACATGTCTGTTAGTTTTCTGTGTCTATTACATGAAGAGTTTTAATCTATAATAGCGCCAGGAAAATAGCCAAGAAAATGTGGTTATTCATGAAATAATTACTTAGTACTTAAGAGGTTTCCGAAAATTTGTTGCAATGCATTGTTTCACGTAAACATATGCAGAACTTTATTGAAATGACACTTTATGGCTCATTTTAAATTCATTGTTTGGTTTTGTTTCTATCTAGTACAAAGTTACAATATCTAGTGTCTCTATGGGTCTATAACTAGTACCCAGGGCAATATAAAAGTAATTGTTAAAAGAACAAAATGAACAAAGAAAAATAAAATGAGTGAAATAATTAGACAATTTACATACAAAATAAAGAACTAAAAGTGGCATATATGCACAGTATCACTTATAATCGCAAAAATACAAGGTAAACAAATTTTTTTTTTTATCATATTGACAAAAAACAGAAAAAAGATCAGTCTTCTGGTCTTGGTGAGGATGTGAGGAAATGAGAACTTCCTAACAGATTCACAGGATAATTCAGCTATATCTATGGCTATTACAAATGCTTACACCTTTGATCTCAGCACTTCCCACTACTTCAAATTTATGCAAGTCAGCAAAATATTAATTGTCCCATTATTTAAAATATGAAACACTTGGAAACAAGCCAAATGCTTATCATTAGAAGCATGGTTAAGGCAAACAAACATCAGCCATTTAAATGAACAATGGATACCTCTATGTGTGTACATGGGGAGATAATCAAAATACATTACCAATTGGAGAGTATCTAGAACATATTTCCATTTTTAATAAAAAAATTAATTAAAATGAATATAGTAAAGTTGACAATGATAAATTTTGCAGTTTGAATAAGTTTAAATTTCCGTAACCTCAGTTTCAATCTCTACAAAATTCTACCTCAAAAATGCTATGATTAGACAAAAATAAATTCCTGAAAAGTAAGATTATGAAGTGATTTTGAGTTCTAACTATTCAAACAGCCTAATTAGAGTTATATATATAACATAAATGCAATTAAACTAAGGGTAAGATAATAGAGCATTTTTAAATCCACAAACATTATTTTATGTTTTCTTTGACAATAATTTAGAATCACAAGAAGTATTTGAAGAATCAAATTACTAACTTTGATAAACTTGTATCTGTACTATTTGGAGTGGTTTGTATGAGAGTATTAATATAAGTTGGGAATGTTTTGAAAAGAAGTTACAGTGCTCAGTTGAATTTAACCTGAACAAAAGCTTTAGTAAGGGCCTTGGGAAAATTGGAATATTACTGATGATGACATCAGTATAGAATGAGCTATGTATAGGTACTAAGTAGCCTTTACGGATATTACCAGTCTGAATGTTATTGATTACAAGAAAGGAAATATCAAATTAGAATGATTCAAATGATGAGAACATGTATTGTCTCACCTGCAGGCTGTGCATTTTCGGGGTTAGCTCATTCAGTTTCATCCATATTAGAGCTTTTTGTTGGCTTCTAGTGGTCACAAAATGGCTGCTGCAGTTAAATAAAGTATCCCCGACAACTTTCCCTTCTGTCTCCTTGGCCATGATTGCATCACATGCTATTGCCTAGACCAAATGTTGATCAAGGAAATGGTAATGGCATGATTGTTTTAGACTTTTCAGTATTCACCTCAGGAGAAAGGGAAGGGAAGGTGCATGATAGGGTGGACTTAAACAGAAAATAAGTTACCAAACAAAGAGCTGAAGACAATATGAAGGTAAAGAAAACATCTGCCACATTGAGATACCATCTCATGCCAGTTAGAATGGCGATAATTAAAAAAATCTGGAGACAACAGATGCTGGAGAGATGTGGAGAAATAGGAACACTTTTGCACTGTTGGTGGGAGTGTAAATTAGTTCAAGCATTGTGGAAGACAGTGTGGTGATTCCTCAAGGACCTTGTTGTATAGATACACACATGGCAATGTGGCTTGCTGCCTCCATCCACCCGTCACCTACATCTGGCATTTCTCCCCATGTTATCCCTCCCCAACCTCTGCACCCCCCCACTGTCCCTCCTTTGGCCCCCCAACAGACCCCAGTGTATGATGTCCCCCTCCCTGTGTCCACCTGTTCTCATTGTTCAACACCCGCCTAC
>PVKV010033238.1:0-18917 GCA_004027835.1 Alouatta palliata
AAAAAAAAAAAAAAAAATTTAAACTTCTTGCTCTTCAAGGTGTAGCACTGACCCTCCCTCTGTAGCTGTTGAATTCAGTGCCTCCTCAACGGTGAACCCAGGTCTGTTTCCTTTCTGGACCATTTCCCCAGGGCCTGGCACTGTCATCTTTTCATGCCCTTCCTTGCCCCACCTGAGCTGCTATATCCATCTCCTCTCCTTCACCTCAGGAATCCTTAACTTCTGTGCCAACAACTATCTGGGCCTGAGCAGCCACCCCGAGGTGATACAGGCAGGTCTGCAGGCTCTGGAGGAGTTTGGAGCTGGCCTTAGCTCTGTCCGCTTCATCTGTGGAACCCAGGTACACAGTGAGTGGTGGGGGGTTGCCAGGACTGACCCCAGCTGCCTGCTTCCCACTGTCAGCAGGGCTGCTTTAGCCAGCTCAGCTCATCCACGGCCCTGGGCCCGCTGTTGGCCCAGAGCTGTGTGCTAAAAAGGCTGAGTACAGGCCTCTGTTTTGCTGAAAAGCCTTGACCAAGAAACTTTATCTGTTTTTTTCTTTTTTCTTTTTGAGGCACTGTCTTGCTGTGTTACCCAGGCTGGAATGCAATGGCACGATCTTGGCTCACTGCAACCTCCGCCTCCCAGCCTCAAGTGATTCTCGTGCCTCAGCCTCCCAAGTAGCTGCTATTACAGGCACCTGCCACCATGCCCAGCTGATTTTTGTATTTTTAGTAGAGACAGGGTTTCACCATGTTGATCAGGCTGGTCTTGAACTCCTGGCCTCAAGTGATCCACTCCACCTCGATCTCCCAAATTGGAACCTGCCTTTGTGAGCATTCATTTTCCCACCTGCAGAACAGAGTTCCTCACGGCTGACCTTCTATAGGAAAGAGGAGTAGGAGGCCGGAACTGAGACTGAGGGCTCTGGGGCTGTTCTGACGGAGCTCCGAGGCCAGTGCTGCCCTTTAGTGGCTCTGTTCCTGTGGGCAAGTATCTTACCTCTCTGTGCCTCAGTTCCTTCGCTGGGAAAACGAAGATAATAGCACTTAATAGGATCATTACAAATTAAGATTTAATACATGTAATGCTTAGAACAGGCCAGGTGCGGTGGCTCACACCTGTAATCCTAGCACCTTAGGAGGCCGAGGTGGGCGGATCACCTGAGGTCAGGAGTCAGAGACCAGCCTGGCCAACATGGCGAAACCCCATCTCTACAAAAATACAAAAATTAGCTGGCATGATGGCAGATGCCTATAATCCCAGCTACTTGGGAGGCTGAGGCAAGAGAGTGAGACTATCTCAAAAAAAAAAAATGCATAGAACAGCCTGACACATAGTAGTCCTCAATGACTGCTGGCTATTATTTATTCTGCAAATGTTACAAAATAGATTTATATAAGTATGAAACTGAAATAGTATTTACTGTGACTGGGCACGGTGGCTCATGCCTATAATCCCAGCACTTTGGTAGGCTGAGGTGGGCAGATCACAAGCAGTTTGAGACCAGCCTGGCTGACATGGTGAAACCCCATCTCTACTAAAAAAAAAAAAAAACACACACACACACACAAATTAACCAGGCATGGTCGTGTGTGCCTGTAATCCCAGCTACTCGGGAGGCTGAGGCAGGAGAATTGATTGAATCTGGGATGCAGAGGTTGGAGTGAGCCAAGATCATGCCACTGCAGCCTGGGTGACAGAGCAAGACTCCCTCTCAAAAAAAAAAAAAAAAAAAGGCCAGGCTTGGTGGTGCACGCCTGTAATCTTAGCACTGTGGAGGTTGAGGTGGCCAGATCACCTTAGGTCAGGAGTTCAAGACCAGCCTGGCCAGCATGGTGAAACCCCGTCTCTACTAAGAAGACAAAACTTAGCCAGGCACGGTGATACACACCTGTGGTCCCACCTACTTGGGAGGCTGAGGCAGGAGAATTGCTTGAACCTGGGGAGGTGAAGGTTGCAGTGAGCCAAGACTGTACCACTGCACTCCAGCCTGGGTGACAGAGTACAACTCTGTCTCAAAAAAAATAACGAACAAGTTACAAGTATTAACTCATTAATCCTAAGTGATAAGTGCTTTCTGCTATTGAGATGAGGACCCTGAAGTCCAGAGAGGTTAAGTGACTTGCCCAGAGGCACACAGCCTGTTGTGGTATGATTTGAACCCTGGCTCAAGAGTCTATGCTGGCTGGGCATAGTGGCTCACACCTGTAATCCCAATAGTTTTGGAGGCCAAAGCAGAAGGATCACTTGATGCCTGGAGTTTAAGACCAGCCTGGGCAACATAGCAAGACTGCTCTCTACACAAAACTTTTTTTAATTAGCTGGGTGTGGTGGTACACACCTGGAGTCCCAGCTACTAGGGAGAAGAGGTTGAGATGGGAGGATCACTTGAGCCCAGGAGTTCAAGACTACAGTAAGACTCCAGCCTGGGTGACAGAGAATCCCTGTCTCATTTACCAAAAAAAGAGAGGGAGTCTGTGCTCTTGACTACTTGGGATTATCATTAACTGCCCTCTCAGAAAGGTGAGAGTGAGGCCAGGCGCAGTGGCTCACGCCTGTAATCCCAGCACTTTGAGAGGCCGGGGCAGGTGGATCACGAGGTCAGGAGATCAAGACCATCCTGGCCAACATGGTGAAACCCTGTCTCTACTAAAATACAAAAAAATTAGCTGGGCATGGTGGCACGCAGAGGCTGAGGCAGGGGAATTGCTTTAAGCTGGGAGGCTGAGGTTGCAGTGAGCCGAGATCTCACCACTGCACTCCAGCCTCGCAGCAGAGTGAGACTCCATCTAAAAAAAAAAGAGTGAAATGAATGTCAGAAGCAGAACCCCTGACTCCCATCTAGTCACTTCCCAACAAAGCCCTCACTCAGACCCAACAGCATTTTTTTTTTTTTTTTTGAGACGGAGTCTCTGTCACCCAGACTGGAGTGCATTGGCATGATCTCGGCTCACTGCAACCTGCACCTCCTGGGTTCAAGCGATTCTCTTGTCTCACCCTCCCAAGTAGCTGGGATTACAGGCATACACAGCCATGCCTGGCTAAATTTTTGTATTTTTAGTAGAGACAGGATTTCACTGTGTTTCCCAGGCTGGTCTTGAACTCCTGAGCTCAGGCAATCCACCCGCCTCAGCCTCCCAAAGTGCTAGGATTGCAGGCGTGAGCCACCGTGCCCAGCCTCCAATAGCTTTCAGATCTGTGAAATAGAGGCCCAGACTGAACCCACAATTACTTCTGTGATCTTTTTCTTCACCATTAGGCAACAAAAAAAGACTCAGTATGATGTTAGGAAGACGTGTCTTCCTTCTCCACAAGTACCGTTAATTCTATCATTAGATTGCCATTGTATTTTTACTTTTTATTTTTTTGGACAGAGTTTCAGTCTTGTTGCCCAGGCTGGAGTGCAGTGGCGCGATCTCGGCTCACCGCAACCTCCACCTCCCAGGTTCAAGCGATTCTCCTACCTCAGCCTCCCGAGTAGCTGGGATTACAGGCATGCACCACTATGCCCAGCTAAATTTTTTTGTATTTTTAGTAGAGAGGGGCTTTCTCCATGTTGGTCAGGCTGGTCTCAAACTCCCGACCTCAGGTGATCCACCTGCCTCAGCCTCCCAAAGTGCTGGGATTACAGGCATGAGCCACTGCGCTCAGCCTAGACTGCCACTGTAAAACCAGAGTCTGCCCAGGAAGGGAACCTAATGGGTCCCCAATTCCTCAACGGGAACCGTCTTCCAGATTCCTGGCAGCTCTGGGATAGCCCATGTGTGGCAGAAAGTAAGGAGGCCGAGGCTGCTGGCTCTCTGGGTTGGTCTCTTTGTGGTCCTCCAAGCCACTGTCCCCCTGGACTTGTCACACATGGCCCCACAAGCATCAACACCTGTCTCATTTTCTTCAGAGCATCCACAAGAATCTAGAAGCAAAAATAGCCCGTTTCCACCAGCGGGAGGATGCCATCCTCTATCCCAGCTGTTTTGATGCCAACGCCGGCCTCTTTGAGGTGAGCTGTGCTGCGGGTGACAGCTGGGGGGCCCTGCTGGGCTGAGGAAGGCTTGGGGGTGGGTGGTCGGGAGAACCTAGCAGGATTCCAGTGCCATGCCTAGAGACTCCAGTGCCCTTTTCTTTTGGAGGTCAAAGTTGGGCCAGGTAGGTGCTCCAGGAGGAATCCTGGGGCTTGCAAGGACCCCGAGTTCCAGAGCCTTTGGGGAATAAGCTACATCAGCTGGAAGGCTGGGGGAGGCGGGGCCTGGTACTCACCAAATATATTCTCACCTGCTTTACCTAGAGCAGGGCTCTGGGGCACAGGGGCCCCGGGCGGAAGCACTGGATGCCTTGCCTCTCTACCCAGAGGAACGTCCTGGCTGGCAGTACAGTTTTTTGATTTGAGGGAGTCCTAGTCAAGGGAGAAGCCCAGGGTGGTTGAGTGATGGCTCTGCGCTTGCTGCCTCCCTCCAGGCCCTGCTGACCCCTGAGGATGCGGTCCTGTCGGACGAGCTGAACCACGCCTCCATCATCGATGGCATTCGCCTGTGCAAGGCCCACAAGTACCGCTATGGCCACCTGGACATGGCTGACCTAGAAGCCAAGCTGCAGGAGGCCCAGGTGGGGCGGCGCCTGGGCCCACCCTCAGCCTCTACCTGGTGAAGGAAGTGAGGCTTGGAGAGGCCGACTCCTCACTCACAGACAGACAGCCTGAAAGTCAGAAACAGCCGAGATTTGACCAAGATTTGGAGGCTGGAGTGCAGTGGTGCAATCTGGACTCAATGCAGCCTCCACCTCCTGAGTTTAAGCAATGCTCTGCCTCAGCCTCCCGAATATAACTGGGATTATGGGCCAGTGCCACAAAGCCCGGCTAATTTTTTTTATTTTTAGTAAAGATGGGGTTTCACCATCTTGGCCAGGCTGGTCTTGAACTCCTGACCTCAGGTGATCCACCACCTCAGCCTCCCAAAGTGCTGGGATTACAGGTGTGAGCCACCGTGCCTGGCGCTAGAGCATTATGCTGGCTTGAGTTTTCTCCCTTTGTGTGCGTATGTGTGTGTGTGTGTGTGAGAGAGAGAGAGTGTGTCTCTCTGCTGCCCAGGCTGTATTGCAGTGGTGCAGTCACAGCTCAGTGTAGCCTCAATCTTGTGGACTTGAGCAATCCTCTCCCACCTCAGTTTCCTGAGTAGCTGGGACTACAGGTACCCACCACACCCAGTTTTTTGTTTGTTTGTTTTTTAGATGGAGTTTCACTCTTTTTTCCCAGGCTGGAGTGCAATGGAACGATCTTGGCTCACTGCAACCTCTGCCTTCCGGGTTCAGTGATTCTCCTGCCTCAGCCTCCCAAGTAGCTGGGATTACAGGCATGCGCCACCACACCCGGCTAATTTTGTATTTTTAGTAGAGATGGGGTTTAACTATGTTGGCCAGGCTGTCTCAAACTCCTGACCTCAGGTGATCTGCCTGCCTCAGCCTCCCAAAGTGCTGGGATGACAGGCAGGAGCCACCACGCCCAGCCCGTTAGTTTGTTTTTGAGATAGGGTCTCAAAATGATGCTCAGGTTAATCTCCAGCTCCTGGGTTCCCAAAGTTACAGACATGAGCCACCACACCCAGCCAGTTTTTTAAATTTTTAGTAGAGACAGGGTCTCACTAGGTTGCCCAGGCTGGTCTTGAACCCCTAAGTTCCCCAAGTGCTGAGATTACAGGTGTGAGCCACTGCGCCCCACCTGCTTTGAGTTTTAGCAAGCACCTTTGGTGTGGCAGGCCCTTGCTAGGCATAAGGATAGGAGGGACATGTTGGTAGGACCTGGTCCCAGCCCAGCCTGACCTCTGGGACCTTACACAGGAGAGTGAAACCTGAGCCCATTCTCACTGCCGAGGGCTCAGCATGGAGATGGAGGCTGAGAGGCACAGATGAGAAAGAGGATGTTCCAGCTCCCCAGATGGTGTTCCTGTGTGCCTACCTCTGCCGGGCAAGGGGCAAGATGAGCTCTCCCAGCTCCAAGCAGCAAAATAGGCAGTTTGGCGCCACTTGACGCCACCCCCACCTGCTCGTGTCTTTCCTGCAGAAGCATCGGCTGCGCCTGGTGGCCACCGATGGAGCCTTTTCCATGGATGGCGACATCGCGCCCCTGCAGGAGATCTGCCACCTCGCCTCTAGATACGGTGCCCTGGTCTTTGTGGATGAATGCCATGCCACTGGCTTCCTGGGGCCCACAGGACGGTGGGATCATGTGGCACCTGAGGCCGGGGGTGGGACTTCTGAGGGTGGCTGGGAAATGAGGAGGCCAGTCTCCAGCCTGAGCCGTAATCCCGGGGCTCTCAGGAGGCCGGTGACAGCAGTGGCAGCTTCTCTTGCAGGGGCACAGATGAGCTGCTGGGTGTGATGGACCAGGTCACCATCATCAACTCCACCCTGGGGAAGGCCCTGGGTGGAGCATCAGGTACCTGTAGGGTTGTGTCCCTGGGGTCCCCTTGTCCTTTTGGAGGGTCCTGAAGGGGCTCAGGGAAGTGGGGAGGGCAGCATGGACTGTCTTTTCAGGAGAAGGCTGGGGTAGGCTCTGGTTCCTGACCAACCCCCCTCTTCTTCCCTTCCTCTCAGGGGGCTACACGACAGGGCCTGGGTCTCTGGTGTCCCTGCTGCGGCAGCGTGCCCGGCCCTACCTCTTCTCCAACAGCCTGCCACCTGCCGTAGTTGGCTGCGCCTCCAAGGCCCTAGATCTGCTCATGGAGAGCAACACTGTCGTCCAGTCTATGGCTGCCAAGACCCAGCGGTGCGGCTCCCAGCAGGGATAGGGTGGGCTGAGGGAGAGGGGGCGTGGTGAGAGCCTGCCTGGTGCATCTGCCCAGGCCCATAGACAGCTCTGTGCCCACCAGGTCTGCTTCTGCCGGCGCCCCTCCCTCCTCTCTGTCTCCGCCTCTCTCCTTTAGCTTCTGTGTCTCCCTCTTGTCCATTCTGTCTTCCCACCTCCCGGAGTCTCGCTCTGTCAAAAGGCTGGAGTGCAGTGGTACGATCTCGGCTCACTGCAACCTCCGCCTCCCAGATTCAAGCGATTCTCCTGCCTCAGCCTCCCGAGTAGCTGGGACTATAGGCATATATGCCGCTATGCCCGGCTAATTTTTTTTCTTATTGAGATGGAGTTTTGCTCTTGTTGCCCAGGCTGGAGTGCAGTGGCAGGATCTTGGCTCACCACAACCTCCACCTACCAGGTTCAAGCAATTCTCCTTCCTCAGCCTCCTGAGTAGCTGGCATTACAGGCATGAGCCACCATACCTAGCTAATTTTATACTTTTAGTAGAGGCGGGGTTTCTCCATGTTGGTCAGGCTGGTCTCGAACTCCCAACCTCAGGTGATCCACCCACCTCGGCCTCCCAAAGTGCTGGGATCACAGGCATGAGCCATCGCTCCCGGCCTAATTTTTTGTGTTTTAGTAGAGACAGGGTTTCACCATGTTAGCCAGGATGGTCTCGATCTCTTGAACTCATGATCCATCTGCCTCAGCCTCCCAAAGTGCTGGGATTACAGGCATGAGCCACTGCACCCAGCCTCTACCCCCCTTTTTGTTCCGCTTGCCCCCGGCCTGGCTCCCATCTGCCTCTTAGGGCTTGTGATTGTTTGTTAATCCTTCTTGCAGACTTGAGCACAGACCTTGGGCCTGATCCCCAAGCGGAGCGGGTGTGAATCCTCCATGGCCCCTTAGCTACCTGCGACACCCACTTGTGCCCACAGGTTCCGTAGTAAGATGGAAGCTGCTGGCTTCACTATCTCAGGGGCCAGTCACCCCATCTGCCCTGTGATGCTGGGTGATGCCCGGCTGGCCTCTCGCATGGCGGATGACATGCTGAAGAAAGGTAAGGGTGCTGGGACGAGAGAACTGGTGGTGGGTTCTGAGAGAAGAGAAAGGGAAATCCCTAGACTGTGAACCCCGCCCCCCACACCCTCAGCTGCTGCCTCTTAGGCCAGCTGTCTGTCCAAGCTTGAAAATCCCAGGTGGTGAGGCAGTCCCGAATCCGAGGCCTGGGGCGCTTCCCTTGTTCTCTGTGTTCTGCCCCCAAAGCCTGTCAGGTTCTGGCACACCCTTGCTTTCTACCCTCCCAGGCATCTTTGTCATCGGGTTCAGCTACCCCGTGGTCCCCAAGGGCAAGGCCCGGATCCGGGTACAGATATCAGCAGTGCACAGCGAGGAAGACATTGACCGCTGCGTGGAGGCCTTCGTGGAAGTGGGGCGGCAGCACGGGGCACTGCCCTGAGCTCTGAGTTAGGGACGAGCAGAGGCAAGCTCCGCTTACTGCCACGGGGTCAAAGCAGGTTTTCCATCAGCCCAGACCAGAGGCTCTGAGCCCTGACCCAAAGTCCCAGAGCTGGGCTGGGGCGTGGCCTGGGCTGGGGGCTGTGCGAATGTGAATCAACAGAGTGGAAATGGGCTGTGACACTCTGGTCTGCTTTATTGTCTCTAGGCAGGCCCAGTCCTGCCACTGGTTGAAGAATCAGGCAGGAGCCAGTGTCTGAGGGCAGGCCCCTGAGGACTGCAGATCTCCGCTGACCTCTTTCCCCAGATTATGATGGGACCCAGGCCTGTGGGAGATAGGAACCGGCCACTGTTTGTCTCGGGTAGCGTCTGTGCTGTTGTGGAGGGCCGCTGAGAACTAGCCCCACAGGCCCTTGACCCTGCCACCGCCCCCTACTCTGCAGCCCCTGAGTCTCGCTTCTTCCTCCTCCCCATTAGAAGATGTCCTGTCGATGCCCAGGTAGGAGGAGGCTGGGTGTCCAAACCCACATGTGGAAGGAGAGGCAGAGGAGTCAGGCCCCAAAGAAAAGAACGAGGATCAGGCCAGGTGCGGTGGCTCATGCCTATAATTCCAGCACTTTGGGAGGCTGAGGCAGGTGGATCACAAGGTCGAGAGCTCAAGACCAGCCTGGCCAACATGGTGAAACCCCGTTTCTACTAAAAATACAAAAAAATTACCCGGGCATGCTGGCAGGTGCCTGTAATCCCAGCTACTCAGGAGGCCGAGGCAGGAGAATTGCTTGAACCCTGGAGGCAGAGGTTGCAGTGAGCTGAGATCACATCATTGCACTTCAGCCTGGGTGACAGAGCGAGAGTCTGTCTCAAAAAAAAAAAAAAAAAGATCACCGTGGGGAAGCTCCGGACAGACTGGAACCCTGTGTTCAAGCCCACTCTCGCCCTGCCTTTCTCAGGCCTTGGGCAAGCCTGAGTCCCTGTGTGTTCCTCAATCCTGCCACCCTTTGAGATCTGGGGCCCTTCTCGCTCATTCCAAGACCTACGATGCTCAGCCGCTAGGGGGTGCTGTGAGCACGGGCCTCGGCCGCCAGCTCGCCCCGCGCCTCCAGACCCGGGGCCTGGGGCCGCGGGTGTTCCGGCTGCCCGGTAGTCAAGGCCAGGAGGGGTGATTTGCTGCTGCCAAGGCCCCATCCTCCCTGGTGCCCCACAACGGTTCGCCGCTCTCCTGTAGGAGGGGCCTACCCCCTTCCCACAGGCGCTGCGGGAGGAGGGCGGTCTCTCCCTGACAGCCTTGTGGACATCTGGTGGGGTGGGGAGGAAGGTCTGAGTCACCGCAGCTCCAGTCTCAGCGTGGTGTGGCCTTGGGAAGCTTGTAGTTTGCTTGGGGCAGAGGATGAAAAGGCCCTTTATCATTCACGACAGGAATCTAAACCTACGTCTGTGACGTCCTGCACCTCCAGCCAGCCCCAGATAAACATGAGTTGTTTCAAACCGAGTGGGATGTGAAAGCTGGGATTCAGGGAATCCTAGCCTGCGATCCAGAGGACCTTGCTGCTGGGATCCATGGGTGGGGGGGCCGGTGTGAGGGTGGGAGGCAGCCTGGCTGGGGTAGCTGTGGCTACATTCGCGGCAGGATCATTTGCAGTCCGCCACCACCGGGTAGGGCACGTGGCGCCAGGCGCTCTGCTGCAGGGGATGTGGGCAGCCTGGCGGCAGCCCGGGAATCAACCAGTAATGCCAAGCCAGCAGCTTGATGAGCGTGGTCTGCGCAATCCGGCGGGTCATGCTGAGCGCCGCGGGCTTACGTGTGGCGCATTTGGCGGGGTCGGAACACAGGGCCCAGGCCTACCCAGACCGACGACAGGCGGCACGAGGCAAAGTACAGACAGCGGCGCAGAACGTGCGTCGTCGCCTCCTGCAGCTTCCGGGAGCCGCCGCTGGCGTTGCGCTGCCGGGCTGGCAGGGCTGGCAGCGGCATCGCGGCGACCCCCGGGGCAGCTGGCCGCGGTAGCGCTCCACGCCGTCGGCCACCCCGCGGCTCGGCGTGTCCTGCTGCACCAGCCCGGGTCCGCCGCCGCGCTTCCTCAGCAGTCATCCAGGAGAGATCCGCAGGAGCAGTAGCTCTGGGTGCACGTGTTTCGGCCTGGCCCACCGCGACAAGCTGGGGGGCCGCGCGGGGCAGGAGAGCCGGCCGTCCTGCAGAATGACAGGCTCTGGGAACCACTCCAAGGGCGCAATGTCGTTGTTCTCTGTGTCGCGCAGGAGGTTCAGGGTCGCAGCTAACCAGCAGCAGCAGTAGGAGTGGACGAGGATATGGCACCGGGCGCAGCCAAGGTCTAGGGCCATGATGGCCTGTCTACCGCACGGCCACGCTCTTTACGGTCGCTTGGTCCTTTCTCCTTCCCTCCACCTCTGCTCTCATATCAGCTTAGCCTTGCTGCTGCTGGGAGCTCTTCACCCTAGGCCAAGAAGGACCTTGGGGAGATCCCAAGGGCCAGGAGGACAAAGTATTATGAATCTCAGGTGCTTTCCAGCCCGTTCCAGGGTTCAGGCATGCACATTCGTCCAGGCTTCTGGGAGTCTAAGGGTGCATTTCTTTCAGGCGGTGATTGCAGCTGTGTCAAAGTTTCTAAAATCCCACCAAGCTGAATGTCCTTATATAGGGATCATAAGAGTCTACGCTGCTCGCAGTGGCTCACGCCTTTAATCCCAGCACTTTGGGAGGCTGAGGCAGGTGGATCATCTAAGTAAGATCAGGCGTTCCAGACCAGTCTGGCCAACATGGTGAAACCCCATCTCTACTAAAACAAAAAATTAGCTGGGCATGGTGGCAGGTGCCTCTGATCCCAGCTACTTCCAGCTACTCGGGAGGCTGAGGCAGGAGAATCACTTGAACCTGGGAGGCAGAGGTTGCAATGAGCCAAAACTGAGCCACTGCATTCCAGCCTGGGCAGGAAAAGAGTCTACAATTCAGTTGTGCAATTCAATTCTGAATTATATTCAATCCAAAGCCAACAGACTTTGGGGGCAGAACACAGAGGGGAATTCATTTCTGAGGTCAGGAGTTCAAGACCAGCCTGGCCCACATGGTGAAACCCCCATCTCTATAAAAATTAGCCAGGTGTGGTGGTGCACTCCTGTAATCCCAGCTACTTGAGGGGCTGAGGCAATTCCATTCTGAAGGTTCTGAATTCAGGTTGTGAGTCTAGATCAGATTCCTAATAGTTTCCATTCCATGAGTCTCTGCTTCCAAAAATCGGGGATTTTCTGCACCTGAAGTGGCTGATATCGGGCTTTGGAGAGGCACCTCTGAGCCCTTGTGAAAAACATGGGACCTGCAAGGAGATTTTTAAAAAATTTTTTCAGACAGGGTATCTATCGCTCTATCCCCTAGGCTGTGGCTGCAGTGCAGGGGTGCAATCTTGGCTCACTGCAACCTCTGCCTCCCGGGTTCAAGCCATTCTCCTGGCTCAGCCTCCTGCGTCGCTGGGATTACAGGCATCCACCACCATACCTGGCTAGTTTTTAGTACAAATGGGGTTCCACTATGTGGGCCAGGCTGGTCTTGAACTCCTGACCTCAAGTGATCTGCCCGCCTCAGCCTCCCAAAGTGCGGGGATTACAGGCATGAGCCACCATGCCCAGCCTGGAGCAGCTAGTTCTGAGCATCTACCCTAGCTCCTCCAGCCTGGAATGTGAGTCCTGGCTCCATCGGTGCCCCCTCACACTGTCTTCTCTCCCCTTACTTCCCCTTGATACTCCCTACATCCAGCTTCTAAACACACTACTCAGTCCCTCCACCTCTCCCCTCCCTTAACTAGACTGCCTTTTGCCCTCAATACACCTGTCCAGTTTGCCAGCAGCTTTCTCATTGCTGAATCCAGTGTATCTTGCTCCCTAGGTGCCAGCCTCCCTAACCCTCTGGAGGCATTTGGCCATGTCGCCCCTCCTCCTCCACGCAGTTCAGGCCAGAACTCCATGACGGAATCACACGGTCATTCACCAAGACTTAATCACTTCTTTGACTCTTGCCTAGATGAGAGGCTCCTAACAGGTCACTCATCAAGTCTCTTCCCCCTCTGTCCATCCTTTTCACCCCAGGCCATAATAGACTTTTTTTTTTTTTTTTTTTTCTTTCCCTTTTTGACACAGAGTCTTGCTCTGTTGCCCAGGCTGGAGTGCAGTGGTGGGATCTCTACTCACTGCAACCTCCGCCTCCCGGGTTCAAGGGATGTTCGTGCCTCAGCCTCCCAAGTAGCTGGGATTACAGGTGCCTGCCACCATGCCCAGCTAATTTTTGTATTTTTAGTAGAGGCAGACTTTGCCATGTTGGTCAGTCTGGTCTCCAACTCCTGACCTCAGATGATCCGCCCGCCTCCGCCTCCCAAAGTGCTGGGATTACAGGCATGAGCCACTGCCCCCCAAAAAAGTGTACAGGTCATGTCCCTGCTCTAGAATCATAGTAGCTGCCCACTGCTATGAGGTAAAGCCAGACTTTTTGGACAGGTACTTAAATCATCTGGGCTCCAGCTGGACTAACCTGGAAAGAGCTTCTGGAGAAGGGTCTCAGGATTTGCAGGGCCTGAGGGAGGGGTCCTACCTGGAGTCTACCGAAAGGAGACTCAGGTCCTGGTTTCCCACTCCAGGAAACCCCAGTCCAAGACTAGGAATCCTTCTTTTCTTTCTTTCTTTCTTTTTTTTTTTTTTTTTTTTTTTTGAGACAGAGTCTCCCTCTGTTGCCCAGGCTAGAGTACAGTGGTGCGATCTTGGCTCACTGCAACCTCCACCTCCTGGGTTCAGGTGATTCTCCTGCCTCAGCCTCCCGGGTAGCTGGGATTACATGCACCTGCCACCACACCTGGCTAATTTTTGTATTTTAATTTTTTGAGATGAAGTTGTGTCTTGTTGCCCAGGCTGGAGTGCAATGGTGTGATCTCAGCTCACTGCAGCCTCTGCTTCCTACGTGATTTTCCTCTCAAGAGATTCTCCTGCCTCCGCCTCCCAAGTAGCTGGGATTACAGGCATGTGCCACCATGCCTGGCTAATTTTGTATTTTTAGTAGAGACGGGTTTTCTCCACATTGGTCAGGCTGGTCTCAAACTCCCAACCTCAGGTGATCCACCCACCTTGGCCTCCCAAAGTGCTGGGATTACAGATGTGAGCCACTGAGCCCAGCTTAATCTTTGTATTTTAGTAGAGATGGGATTTCAGCATCTTGGCTAGGTGGTCTTGAACTCCTGACCTCGTGATCCACCCACCTCAGCCTCCCAAAGTGCTGGGATTACATTCATAAGCCACTGCGCCCCGCCTCTTTTTTTTTTTTTTTTTTTTTTTTTTTTGAGACAGTCTCACTCTGTTGCCCAGGCTGGAGTGCAGTGGCACCATCTTGGCTCATTTCAACCTCTGCCTCACAGGTTCAAGCGATTCCTCTTCCTCAGCTTCCAGAGTAGCTGGGATTATAGGTGCCCGCCACCACACCCAGCTGTTTTGTATTGTCAGTAGAGAAGAGGTTTCACCATGTTGGCCAGGCTGGTCTCGAATTCCTGGCCTCAAGTGATCTGCCTGCCTCAGCCTCTCAAAGTGCTAGGATTACAGGCGTGAGCCACCATGCCCGGCCTAGAAACCCTTTCTAAACATGAATTGAAGCAAGGAGGGGCAGGGATAGGGGGTGGAGTCATCAGGCTGGGCCACAGGAGGTGGGAGTGCCAGGGACTGGCTGGGCCCTGGCCAGAGAGGGGTTAACTACAAAGCAAATCACAGAGAGCGAGATCAATGGGTTACTCGCTGCAGAGAGAGGAAAAGCCAGCAGCAACGCAGAGAGGCAGAGAAGAGCCAGGCAGGAGAGCCTGCCACCTGGAGGAAATCAGAGACTGAGGAGGAAGTGGCTAGTGGCTACTCCAGAGGGAGTGCCCAACTCCAGCTCAGCAGAGGGGGCAGAGGAGAGGACGGGCCTTAAAGGCGAAGGGGGAGAAGTAGAAGGCAGACCAGTACCTGCAGGGAGGCACCGAGGGGCAGCTGCTGAACCAGAAGGCCCACCCAGCCTGGCCATTCCACCCAGGATCAAGCCCACTGCCCAGGGTGAAGGTGGGTATTGCCCATCTTGGGCTTCGGGGACCTACTGCATGCTGGATGTTGGGGTGGGGGCAGACATTGACTTTCTTGCCTCCTCCCTGCCTGGCCCCCCTTTCCCCTAATTTGTCCCATCACTCCAGTGGTCCCAAGCCTGCAAGGGGATCCACAGGTAGTAGGAGACGTGGGCTGTAGAGGGGGACGGGGGTGAGCATGGGCGTGGTGTGCACACACACGTCCACGCACACGCACACAGGTTGTCAGAGGAACCACCTGTTACAGGTTCTCAGATGAGCACTCTAGCTTAGGAGGTGAGATATCAGGGTGGCAACAGCCCCAGAGCTGCCATTCCGAGTGTGATATTAGCCTCCCATGTCCCCTCTCTGAGCCTCGATGTCGCTATGTGCAGAGGGAGCAGTGACCTACATGATCTTCCCAGTTTTGCCATTGTGTTGATCTCACTATACTGGAGTCTCCAATGACTCAGGGATGTTACCCAAGTTTTGCTGAGACTACAGCCTGTAGCCAGAGAAAACCCTGAACCCATGTCCCAGGGTCTCCCCTGAGCTTCAGATCCCCATTGAGAAGGAAATATACCAGCTTCTGGGGTTGGCCCCTCCCCCATCGCCATGTCTTCATCCTACTCCACCTGTGCCTTAGCCAGCCTCGTGGGTTGAAAGTGTCCCTCAAATACCTAGGCAGCCCTCCAGGCAGGACTCTAGGGGTGTTCTTTAGGAACTCCCACCCCTTGAACACCATGAGCTTGCTTGCACAGTGGGACTCAGTGATGACTTTGGCTCTGCCCTCCCCTCCTCCATCTCCCATGAGCTTCCAGCAAAGAACACCTGACCAGACCCGGGCGAGGGGGAGCTGGACCCCAGGGTCAAGCAACCAGGACTGGGGGCTCTTGCCTGAGGACCCCAGCTTCTCTTCCCCAGGTGCCCGTCTGATGGGGAGAGATGGCTGATGCCCAGAACATTTCACTGGACAGCCCCGGGAGTGTGGGTGCCATGGCAGTGCCTGTGGTCTTTGCCCTAATCTTCCTGCTGGGCACAGTGGGCAACGGGCTGGTGCTGGCCGTGCTCCTGCAGCCTGGCCCGAGTGCCTGGCAGGAGCCTGGCAGCACTACGGATCTGTTCATCCTCAACTTGGCGGTGGCTGACCTCTGCTTCATCCTGTGCTGCGTGCCCTTCCAGGCCGCCATCTACACGCTGGATGCCTGGCTCTTCGGGGCCCTCGTCTGCAAGGCTGTGCACCTGCTCATCTACCTCACCATGTACGCCAGCAGTTTCACGCTGGCTGCTGTCTCAGTGGACAGGTGCGCTGTGCCTGGGGCCTGGCTGGGCTGGGCTGCAGGGGGTGGAGAGGGATGACCTGAACAGATCCTCATTGGCCTTAGGAAGGAGAGAGTGGGGGACCAGAAAGGGAGGTGGGAGGGAGGGAAGAAAAGCTCCCTGGCCTCTCGAAAGCAGCCTCTGGGCATCTGCAGAGCATACTTGAGGGACTGTTCAGCCCTCCCCTTCCTCCCCTGTGAGCTTCCAGAGGATGTCTCTGAGTCTCAAGTGGGAGCCCAGAGTCTGGCACATAGCAAGTACTCTGTAAGCGTGAAATGAATGGCAAAAGAAGCTCACGAATGCGTTCATCAGTTTTTGTTTTTGTTTTTTGAGACGGAATTTTGCTCTTGTTGCCCAGGCTGGAGTGCAGTGGCGTCATCTTGGCCCACCGCAACCTCTGCCTCCCGGGTTCAAGTGATTCTCCTGCCTCAGCCTCCTGAGTAGCTGGGATTACAGGCGCCTGCCCCGACGCCTGGCTAATTTTTTTGTATTTTTAGTAGAGAGGAGGTTTCGCCATGTTGGCCAGGCTGGTCTCAAACTCCTGATCGCAGGTGATCGGCCTGCCTCAGCATTCCAAATGCCGGGATTACAGGCATGAGCCACCTCCCCGCCCCCGCCCCGGCCTCGCCCAGCTATATTCTAACTGCCCGCACCTGGTCCAGCTGTGCGCACATTTGCTTCCACCGCTTGAAATTTGGGGTCAAATGCAGACTCACTCCCTAGCTGATGATCTTGGGCAACTCACTTCTCTCTGGGCCTCATCTGACGCATCCATAAAATAATTCTAGAAATAACACCTCACCGGCATCTGGCCCTTGCTAGGTGCCAGGTACTGCTCTAAGCACCTGTGCGTTCACACCCTTAATCCCCGCCACCTGTCCCATGGTTCAGAGGAAGCGCGCCGGGCCGCAGGCCCCGGGCGCTGGGCGTGGCGTGGGCCCGGGCCGGAGGGCGCACGCCCGCCGCGCTCACCCGGCGCCCCCCGCAGGTACTTAGCCGTGCGGCACCCGCTGCGCTCGAGGGCCCTGCGCACGCCACGCAACGCCCGCGCCGCGGTGGGGCTGGTGTGGCTGCTGGCGGCGCTCTTCTCGGCGCCCTACCTCAGCTACTACGGCACCGTGCGCTACGGCGCGCTGGAGCTCTGCGTGCCCGCCTGGGAGGACGCGCGCCGCCGCGCCCTGGACGTGGCCACCTTCGCCGCCGGCTACCTGCTGCCCGTGACCGTGGTGAGTCTGGCCTACGGGCGTACCCTGCGCTTCCTGTGGGCCGCCGTGGGACCCGCGGGTGCGGCGGCGGCCGAGGCGCGGCGGAGGGCGACGGGCCGCGCGGGACGTGCCATGCTGGCGGTGGCCGCGCTCTATGCGCTCTGCTGGGGCCCGCACCACGCGCTCATCCTGTGCTTCTGGTACGGCCGCTTCGCCTTCAGCCCGGCCACCTACGCCTGCCGCCTGGCCTCGCACTGCCTGGCCTACGCCAACTCCTGCCTCAACCCGCTCGTCTACGCGCTCGCCTCGCGCCACTTCCGCGCGCGCTTCCGCCGCCTGTGGCCGTGCGGCCGCCGACGCCGCCACCGCGCCCGCCGCGCCCTCCGTCGCGTCCGCCCC
The DNA here is from genome assembly GCA_004027835.1 of Alouatta palliata. Classification (NCBI taxonomy): domain Eukaryota; kingdom Metazoa; phylum Chordata; class Mammalia; order Primates; family Atelidae; genus Alouatta; species Alouatta palliata. The sequence continues at coordinate 17,214 of PVKV010033238.1, forward strand.
GTGTCCTCGGGCCCCGTCGGCTGCCCCGGAGACGCCCGGCCTCGCTGGAGGCTGCTGTCGGGCGGCGTCTGGGGCCCAGAGCCAAGGGAGGGACCCGCTCGCGACGGAGAGGCTGCCCGAGGGCCGGAATAAACACTGCCGCCTGGACTCTGCTGGTGTCCGTCTGTATCACTTCCCTTCTCCGAGGGCGGGACGCCACCAGGCCAGGGATGGGGCAACGCCACCAGCTCTCTGAGGAGCGTTGAGTGGAGCGACTTGTCCCCTCTCCATGGTGGAGCACCAGCTCAGCGGACACCCCTGGGTGTCAAAATAGCACAGTCCGCAGACCCTGCCTGTAGCCAGCCTAGCAGTCCCTCTGCCCATCCTTCCGACTGGGTGACACCTTCTAGGCCCTGCTTCCTCCACCACCTCTTACCCACCCGCTTCTTGGTTCCCAGTCCTAGGTAATTTAATGTCAACAGGTAATTTGGCTAATATTTCAGACCACACGTGCTACAGTCTTTGTCAAAACAGCTTTGCAAAGTAAATATGACTAGCCCCATTTTTTTTTTTTTTTTTAAGAGAGGGAGTCTTCTCTGTCGCCCACACTCTGGCTGGAGTGTGGCATGATCTTAGCTCACTGCAACCTCCGCCCCAGCCCCACCGGTTCAAGCAATTCTCTTAGCTCAGCCTCCAGAGTAGCTGAGATTACAGGGTCTGAGGCCTCAGCCCAGAAGCTAATAATATTAGTGGCAGGTGGGAGGAGGATGGGTGGACCTGAAATCATTGAGACTGATTTATTGGTTAATTATTGGCTTTTTACCACCATGCACTTCCCCAGCTGTGCGTGGGGCTAGGGAGGGAAGGAGCCACTGGGAGTCCAGCTGGAGGCCAAGCATGGCTCAGTTTTGAGCCAGGGGCACCAAATGGAATAACACAGGCGTTTGGAGCAGGGAATGCACCCATGACTTTATGCCCAGGGGAAGCCCGTCTGGACTGGCTGGCCTGAGCCCTGGAACAGAAGTCTGTTAAGGAAAAGGTCTGAGGTTTTCAGGGCACCCAGTCAGGTGTGGGGAGATACAGTTTTTGAAAAGAATCAGGAAGAACCAAGAAAAACCGTGGAAGCTGAGAGGAGATGCCCCAGAGGTGGAGAAGAAAGACACTGAATAGAAAAAGGCTGGGCGAGGTGGCTCACGCCTGTAATCCCAGCACTTTAGGAGGCAGAAGCGGGCAGATAACTGAGGTTGAGAGTTCGAGACCAGCCTGGCCAACATGGTGAAACCCCATCTCTCCAAAAAATACAAAATTTATCCGGGCATGGTGGCAGGTGCCTGTAATCCCAGCTACTCTGGAGGCTGAACCAGGAGAATTGCTTGAGCCGGGGGGGCAGGTGTGGAAGTTGCAGTGAGCTGAGATCACACCACTGTACTCCAGCCTGGGTGACAGAGAAGACTCCATCTCTTAAAAAAAAAAAAAAAAAAAAAAAAGCCTTGGCCAGCTGTGGTGGCTCACACCTGTAATCCAAACACTTTGGAGGCCAAGGCGGGCAGATCACCTGAGGTCGGGAGTTCAAGACCAACATGGTGAAACCCCGTCTTTAAAAAAAAAAAAAAAAGAACCCCAGAAGGTTCTATCATTCCAATTTCACAGGTGAGGAAACTAAGAGAGGTTACGTAATCTGTACAAGATCACAACTAGAAACACACAGTAAGTAGTGTGCATGAA
>PVKV010033239.1:0-18929 GCA_004027835.1 Alouatta palliata
GCCTGTAGTCCCAGCTACTCGGGAGGCTGAGGCAGGAGAATTGCTTGAACCCAGGAGGCGGAGGTTGCGGTGAGCCGAGATCGCGCCATTGCACTCCAGCCTGGGTAACAAGAGCGAACCTCCGTCTCGAAAAAAAAAAAAAAAAGAAACAGGGATCATTGGGGGTTACTGTCTACCATAACTTAGGATACTGCCTACCATAATAATTATTTAATGATATGGTTTTACCTCTGAAACTTGTAACCTATCCACATTTTTTCACATGTAATAAAAAGTATTATTTTAACCTGTATCTGTTCAAAATTTGTAATGATGTTAGTGTGACCAAAAAATTAAAGTATTTTATTTCTAGATTACGAGGTTTTACAGGCAGCAAGTAAACATTATAGCATGAATCATTTCTATTCATGTCTTTATTTGTTTTTAACAGATCCGATCTCAAAGGCTGAGGGAGTTTTATTATTCCTGGCAAATAGCAGTCACCAAGGTACACTTGTATTAGGGAAATTATTTTATTTCTTTAATATAATAGCAAGTTTTTCAGTTGTGGTGTAATAATTCATTCAGATCTTAATTTAGATTCTGTTGGCCAGCTCCTCAGTCACTCCCCTATTCTTAGCAGGGGGAAAAACACGCATACACAACAAAAACAAAGCACAATGCTCACCCTTAGTTTTCAGTGAAAGACCACGGGGTAAACCTTTTGAGAAAAGGGATTTAGTTCAGTTTAACCAGTGCCCAATTTCTAGCACAAAGAATATATAAACTATACCTTTTAAGATGTTTACATATGGAGTCAAATTTAATATTTTATGAAATAAAAAACCGAAAATGACATATCAGATTCTCCTGAATGTGAGAGAAGGTGATGTGACCACAGATGGGTCAATGCATTTTAGACCTTTACGGTGGTCCCTGAGGTTCTGAACAATAATCATATCAGCAGTAACACTGTTGCTCACTATATTGTAAATATCTGTTAGACCTCTAAGATCCTTATGTAAAATTGAAACAGAAAGTAGATGACTGAGATTAAAATTCCCACGTGACCATTGGAATATAGGCATAGTACTGATTTGATTGATTTGTATGATTTCTTTTTCTTAAACCATGACTTTTTAACACTTTGAGTATCCAGTCTAAGCAATGCATCTGTTACATACATGGAGCCTTATATAAAATTGCTAATATTTCAAATAGTTATAGGCAAATTACTTAAACAATCATCAACATTGATATATTTAAGGTCACATGCCACAACCATTATAGGCTTTCTTTGGAGACAGGGTCTCACTTTGTCACCTAGGTTAGAGTGCAGTGGCCCAAACAGGGCTCCCTACAACCTTTGCCTTCCAGGCCCAAACGATCCTCCTGCCTTAGCCTCCTGAGTAGCTGGGACTACAGAAGAGCATCACCATGCTCAAATACTTTTTGTATTTTTTTGTAGAGACAAGGTTTTTCCATATTGCCCTGGCTGGTCTCAAACTCCTTAGCTCAAGCCACCTGCTAGCCTCAGCCTCCCAAAATACTAGAATTACAGGCGTGAGTCACCTCACCCAGCTTCTTATAGGCTTTTAATAAGAGCGTCATTGTGAATACATGTCTGAAATACATTTTTTAAATATGTTTGAGTCTACCTTTTGCTTGTTCTCAATAGCAGATGCAATAAATGCAAAGTCAAGGAGGATATTATAGTAAGATTCTCTTAATGTGTCTGAGTATTTTTGATTAAGAGGGTGTTGGAAGACTGTAGGCAATTGCGTTAGTTCCCCATTACTGTTGGAGCCAATTACCACAAATTTAGTGGCTTAAAACAACACAAATTTATTATCCTGTAGTTTGGTAGGTTAGAAATGTCACTAGGCTAAAATGCAGGTGCTATGGTCTAAACATTTGTGTCTTTTCCAATTTTTTTTCTTTTTCTTTTTTTAAATTATACTTTAAGTTCTGGGGTACAGGTGCAGAACGTGCAGGTTTGTTGCATAGGTATACACGTGCCATGGTGGCTTGCTGCAGCCATCACCCCAGCATTTACATTAGGTATTTCTCCTAATGCTAACCCTCCCCTATCCCCCCACCCCCTGCTGTCCCTCCCCTACCCCCCCACTCCCTGACAGGTCTGGTGTGTGATATTCTCTTCCTTGTGTCCATGTGTTCTCGTTGTTAAACACTCACTTATAAGTGAGAACATGCAGTGTTTGGTTTTCTATCCTTGTGTCAGTTTGCTGAGAATGATGGTTTCCAGCTTTATCCATGTCCTGCAAAGGACATGAACTCATCCATTTTTAAGGCTGCGTAGTAGTTCATGGTGTATATGTGCCACATTTTCTTTATCCAGTCTATCATTGATGGGCATTTTGGTTGGTTCTTAAGTTGAACTCCTAACACCCAATGTAATGATATTAGGAGTTGATGCCTTTTAAGAGGCGACTAGGTCTTGAGGTCAGAGACTCCATGAATGAGATCAGTGCCTTTATAAAAGAGGCTCTAAAGAGATAGATCCCTAGCCCCTATTATTACGCAAGGCACAGCAAGAAGATGGGCCCTTCCTAGAAATCAAATCTGCCTTGATCTAGGACTTTACAGCTCCCAGAACTGAGTCAAATAAATTTTAGTTATTTATAAGCCATCCGGACTATGGTATTCTGTTACCAGTGTTAGAATGGATTGAGACACCAGGTACTGGCAGAGCTTTGTTGCTTTCCAGAGGATTTACAGGAGAAGCCCTTTCTTCTAGTGTTTAGAGACTGCCCACATTCCTAGCATATGGCTGTCTTCCTTCGTCTTTAAAGTTAACCAGAGTGGCTACATTGCTTCTCACAGGGCATTACTTTGATCTATTCTTCTGTCATCATAACTTTTCTGAATCTAACACTTCTGCCTCTCTTTACCACTTATAAGAACTGTTGTGATTATGTTAGACTCACCAGGATGATTCATGATAATCTCATTTTAAGGTCAGCAGATTAGCAACCTTCATTTCCTTTTGCCCTGCAACCTAACATACTCACAGCTTCTGGGGATGGAGACCTGGGCATTTCAGCAGAGCCATCAATCTGCCTATCATGCTGGTTTTGAGATAACTTTAAGTTAGAAAGCACTAGTCAAATACTTCTGTTTTATGAAAACATGAATTTCTTAACACTGTATTTATACTATTTTAAAACTACAGATTGTATAGAAATAAAGTGACTGCTTAAAAATGGGAAGTTGTCTTTTAAGGAATGCTCCTTAACAAAAGATGATATTGAGAAAATCTTACAAGGATGTAATTAACCTACTATAAAAATTGAATTTTGAACATTCCTGCACATGTGTGCCCATGAAACAGGTAAAAGAGACACTGAATAAGGATGAGAGTGAAGGTTGATAAGGAGAATGTATAATACGTGTGATATTTGGCAAAAACATTTTTTTCACAAAATCATTTTCTGTATAAGATAATATCTGTTCCCTTAAAATCTCTCTGAGATTTCTTTGGAAAAAATTTGTTTAGACATGCAGTCATTTACGCTGTTCTTTAATGGCCAATTTCCTTTTACTTAAAAGCCACCATTGCAATTTTCTAACGAAAGATAATGACTGTGCTGAAATTATACAGCTCCCTTCTTTCTCCTTACATTTTCTATTTCCTGTCTGTGACACCATCACACTACTGAGCTATAACCAATGATTTTCCTTTCCAAGAGTGTTTTATTTTTTTTAAGAATATCAACAGGAACTATTTTGATACTCTCACTTTCCTGTTCAAGTTGATTTACTGAATTCCCTTTACATTCAGTTGGCTTACGTTTTTTTTTTTTCGTAGAATGTACTGCACTGCGCTTCTAAAACTTTCACAGAGCCCATATTTAAAACAACAAACACAGTACCCCTTTGCATTAAAAATAACATTCTTTCCTACTGATAACTCGTGGTTTAATTCTCTTTTAAAGATTCATGATGACCTTCCTCAGGAGACAGTCCATCCACATGTTTATTCACAATACTCTGACTATTGCACCTTCATCAGTTTTCTCATCAATTTCAGAAAAGATGGTGTATTATTCATAGTTTCTTTAAACTATAACTGCTGGCAATATTTCCCTGAACTTAACCTGATGAGACAATTTTAATTGTCTCTTGCCCTTCGGGGAAACTCTCTAGTTTTCATGCTAAGGGAGCTGGGTATGTTATAAAATTCTTACATTATTAATAAACTTCCAGAGACACCGTTAATTAAAGTTATTTTCATTCTACCTCCTCACATCTATGAACTCATATTTACCGTGTTACCCTAAATGCATTAAAATTGAGCATTTTCTACTACAAAACCTAGAGTTAATTCAAATAAGCTCTGATACATTGTGTTGCCTCTGACATTTTGCACAATACTTACCACATTTATGACTCTTTTTATTAGTATCTTTCCTCTCCCTGAGAATGTGTGCCCACTAAAAGACTGGTTCTGTTTTGCAGAACATTATTCTCTCAACTTCAACTCAGTGCCTGGGATAAAGAAAAGTTCAAAACATTTAGAATGTTGAAAAAAGGCAAGGTGATCTCTATTTTCTATTTCATGTTTAACAAGTGTTTGAAGAGATATTGTGAGACTAGAGACCAATAACTCTTGTAATTATATATTTCTAGACTCTATCTGTGAACTAGTATTTTTATATACACACACACATACACACACACACACACGCACACACGTGTGTGTATGGTGACTGCATTTACCAGCTCTAGTTCTGTAAATGCAACCTAATTTTATGCCATGGGAAGGTAACGGAGCTTTGGAAATCACATCAGTTTTCGCATCTGTGACATCTGAGTTAGACTCCTGCCTCTGCTTCTCTGGTTACATGTTGTTGAATATTGCACTTGATTTTTTAGTGCCTCAATGTCAGTTTCTAATGTGTAAAAGAACTGTGTTTTAGGGAATGCTAACCAAGATAATATAGCCCATATGTTGAGCATCTAGTTTCGACAAAAATATTTCTTCCAGTGCTTCTGACCATTGATTAATACAGTTTTATTGTTTGACCTACTGTTCCTGTTTATGGATGTTATTAGTCTATTTTCTCTTTATATATCCTGCAATGAAGTTAAGTCTTTCTTTTTGAACATGTCTTAGACTTCCTTTTCATATATATATATATATATATATATATATATATATATATATATATATTTTTTTTTTTTTTTTAGTAGAGATGGGGTTTCACCATGTTGACCAGGCTGGTCTTGAACTCCTGGCCTCAAGTGATCCACCTGCCTTGGGCCTCCCAAAGTGCTGGGATTACAGGTGTGAGCACCATGTCCAGTCTGACTTTCTTTGTAATTAAATAATTTCTCTTATTTGTGTTTTTTGGCTATTTCTTTTGTTCTTTTGTTTTGAAAAATGTCATTTGCAAGCTTTTATCTGAGTGGGAAAGGTAACTTCTCTCTTCCTTTTTCATCTAATAGTTGCCCCCAATAAACCCTCTTTTCAGCCAGATTTCTTTTTGTTTTGTTTGTTTGTTTTTGAGACAGGATCTCACAGTGTTGACCAGTTTAGTCTTGAAATCCTGGGCTCGAGAGGTCCTCCTGTCTCAGCCTTCCAGGTAGCCAGGTGTACAGTTCCATTCCACCCAGCCCTGCTGAGCCATATTTTATATTGGGAGATCTTGTCTACCATTCCAAAGTCATATAAAAACCCAGTTACTAGAACACCGTACTGCTTGTTCAGGTTTGCAGGGACAGCCCTCCAGCCACCCCAGGTAAGCGTGCAGCTGTGGAGTTACTAGCTGCAGGCATGGTGGTAGTCTTCCCTGTCATGTTCAGCCTCCTCTCAACAGACAACTGCCCTGTCTTGTTCAGCCTCCCACCCAGAACCTGCCTGAAAGTGTAAGTTCCTGTTCTACCATTTCAGTACATCCTTTTACAGGATTCCCTTTCCTGCCTATAGGTTAGTTTCCGGATTCAGAGGCCAAAGGGCTATGCCGGCAACCCACACCTCATCACCAGATGTTTAAATTCTATTTAAACTCTGAAGATGCTTAACTTTTAAATATAATTCTACTACTTCTGCTGCTGTGTTTTTAGTGATGATGGTGATGCTTGCAGTGGTAGAGGGGACACAGCACAGTGAAAAGAACAAAGATGCCACTTCATTAATATTATCTATTAGGATCATCCTTTTCCAACCAGGTATCTCACAGAAATGTCAATTTTACATGTGCACAAATTTAAAAGCAATATATTTTCCCTAAATTATGAATCTTCTGTTGCAAGATACACATTAGCACCCAGAAATATCATATACCCATTTATAGAACCTGTAACCTTAATCTTACCCTGAACTGCTATCTTTCCTCCTGTAATGTAAGAAAACAAGTATAGAAGACCATAATTCCGAAACTTGTTCGATACCAAAATCTTTCCCAAGTCTCTGTTTCTTATACCCAACTCAGGTATAGGTTGTCTGAATTCAGGTATGACTGTTGTCATGGTGAAGGTGACTTTTTACAAGGGTAAATACACAAGCCACCTGTAGGTATTTAAAAGTAAGCAAACAATGAAAAATCACTGAAATGTCTTGAGCAAGAACATATTATCTAAAGCAAGTGTTACGATACTATAAAAGACAGATGTGTTATTCTTGCCTCTATGCATGACTCCCTGCCTGGCTACCAGCTTCATCAGATCCACATGTTGTTTACATGCATTAGCAAGTTAAGCTTGCACTGCATGTATGAGTCCCCATAGTGTCTCTTACCTGCTTGGAATGGAGTGGTCAGTAAATCATAACGCTTTTTCCTACTATTTATCATTATAAAGATGGTGAATATAATCATCCTTGTAGACAAGATAGGATATATTTTATAAATGTTATGAGCTATAAGAAGTGGAAGATGACTGAATTTTTTAAAGTTGATTTGGGCTGAGTGCATCCTGGTAAGTTGTAAATATGTACCAGTTTTTAAGCTATATGTTAAAAAGCTAGAAATATCAGTTTGATGATCATTTCTAATATTTGACATAATAAGTCTTTATTCAGGTTTAGAATATATGACTTCTGCAGATTTGATACTGATCTATTTTTTCCTTCGAAAATGCCGCAATCCACAGAATTGCTCTTAAAAATATCATCACGTATATTTATGTATATCATGTATCTGTATATGTATGACATATATATGTGTGTTATGGCTGTCACTTTACTTGTAATGACCTTTCATATGAGCAAAAACAAATAGATGAAGACTTACTAGAAATGCAAGGCCAGGCACTGTGGCTCACACCTATAATTCTAGCACTTTGGGAGGCTGAGGTGTGTGGATCCTGAAGTCAGGAGTTCAAGACCAGCCTGACCAACATGGTGAAACCCCGTCTCTACTAAAAATACAAAAATTATTCGAGTGTGGTGGTGCGTGCCTATAATCCTAGCTACTCAGGAGGCTAAGGCAGGAGAATCGCTTGAACCTGGGAGGCAGAGGTTGCATGCAAGGAGCCGAGATCACACCACTGCACTCTACCCTGTGCGACAGAGAGACACTGTATCTCAAAAAAAAGAAAAAAGAGAGACAAAAAAAAAAGAAATGCAGAAACAGAGAAGAGACTTTCTACAGAAAAACTTGAGAAAATGTGCCGTTGTTTCCTCAAACAGCAACAAGGAATGTTTTCCAGCTTGAATTTTTACAAGATACACTTGCACATACACAAAAAAAGACTGCTTATCTGACTTGGTTTGAAGTTAACTAGGTCTAGATTTTTAATGGCTTAAGTAAATGTTCCTTTAGGAAATATGAGCATCAATGATTCCTCACATATTGCTTGTTAAACAAACTACAAATATGCTTTGAAATGTGCATGCTAGCTTAAGCAACTCTATAAAATTATCAAGTATACTCAATTATTTCCCAAATTATGTAATATCCCTGAGAGTATAGGCGATAAATCTCTGTGAAATGAGCAAATATTAGAACATCTAAATGTATTTTAAAATTTCTACTTGGGAATATACAGTCAGCATAGGCAAAACAATAATTAATAATCAAATGCTGATGATTACTATTAATATTTTTAGTATTAGGATTGTAGTATCCAAGAAGGTGGAGTTCACTTGTCTCTATCATTTATTTGTCCTTTATTCTATAATGCTCTGTAACGTATTCCTAATTTTTTATACCATACTGAAGTAAAATCGGGGTAAATGAATTGATTCTGTAATGTTTTAAAATAGATAACAAAATTATTAAATCTGTTGTGAAGGCTATAAGATGAAATTATATGTGTGTGTGTGGTATATATGTATATTGATTCTTTCATATATGTATATTGACTTTTATATATGTATATTGATTCTATCCATTTTATATATAGATACAGATATTTGTTTGAATTTTACCAGTTAATGTATGTATATTCCCTTGCATACACATATAATTTTTAAATGCTTTTATTGTGTATGGATTCAAGAGGAGGTGGTTTTACATATGATTTACCTTTGTTCTGGGAAATCAACTTAAACAGTCATCATGCCATGCAATATCAATACAAATACCTTCTTTAAAAATTAAGGTATTTCAACCATGATGGATTCCGGGTACTGAATTCATTTTGGGTGGTCATTTTAAAAAGTTTCTAAGGTAAGATATAGTTACAGCTTTTTAGGTTAGATTATTTTTAACAAAAATGCATTTTATTTCAAGCTAATGTGGAAAGACATATAAAGAGAATAGCTATAATTCTGCATCATATATCATATCTCTGAAGGGGCTCAAATCCCTATCATTGGAGTAAATTATTTTCATTAAGTTATCTTTAAGAGCTGATTCAAGAGAGGATTACATAATTTGAAGAAACCGAACTGATGGTTAGGCCATATCTATGCATGTAACTCTGATCTGTACTGAAAGGATCAGTATGTATTTAAAATAGCATCTTCTTTGTAGCATTATCCAAGTCGTTAATATGCATATGCAAGAGATGTACTGATGAATGTTTGTTTATTTTTTATCTGTCCACTTTAATCCACTCTTATTAATCCATAATGTGAGAGACTAGGTTTGGAAGTTTCAGCTTCTACTCTGCAACTCCTCTGGATGTCCAGGGATCCACCTTGTTTTTGCAAGATAATGAATTATCCTAAGCCATTGCAAAGGGGAGATTTTGACAGAGGGCAGATACATAAAGTGACTTTTGCTTGAAAGACTGATGGGAATCTTGCAGAAAACAATCAGTTGCCGGTGTCAAGAAGAACTGTTCATTTGTGTGGGCAATGTGTGGTTTTCACAGAAGTGAAAATCTACTACTAGGACATAGCCCAGATGGTGTTACCAAGCCTGCCAATTCTAATTATTTTCCTTTCAGCATTATCCTCCGATTATCCTTACTTACTCCCGTTATCCAACGTTATCCTTTAGTATCTTACTTCTACAACCCTTTATCCAACGTCACCCACCATCTCCCTTTCCCTTATGATGTCTCTTATTTAGCCTTAGTGAAGATGGAGAATACACAGGATTACTCTTGCTCTTAATTTTTACTCTTACTAGTTGTATGGCTAAGGTCTAATCTCTGCTCAGCATCCCTCAGAACTTCCTTTAAATTTCTCTAGAAACAATATTGTCAATTACTGATTCTTTCCCTTTAAATCCCAATAATTGGTATTTTTAATTATTCTGAAGACTGTAATTATGACTCTCAATGTTGAAGACAGAATTATCTCTATGAAATGAGAAAATTTAAAAAAAAATCCCAAACACTGATACTTCTAGCTATCTTACTAATAGGTTATGTGAATTTCTACATGGCTTTCCAAGTAAACAGTCATACTCCGTTTCAAATAAACTCTGCTTTCAAGAGTTTATTTGAAGGAAAATGTCTTATTTAGGTTAAAATTTTAATTAAGAGGTAGCTTTTAAATGCTTTCTGGTTTACATATATTTTCTGTGTAATTTATATTTATTAAGGAACTGTTGTATGCTAAGTTTTGTGAGGAGAGTAATAAAAAGACAATAAAGAGCTCTCCTCCCACAGCGCTTACATTTTAGTGGAGAAGATTCAAAATTAAGTAAATCAGGATTATAAATAACTTCAGAGAGAGAGAAGTATAATAAAGACAATGAAAGTAGAATAATAAAAGAAATCTAGCCCAACTGCACCTGTCACCTCCACCAACAAACAGCCGATCTTCAGAAGCGGTGATGCCTGGTTATTCCTTAGCTGAACACAAATGCACTGGTGAGCCCACCTAAGCCATCAACAGATTCCAGCTCTAACCGCCAACTCACAAAATCATGGGTGAAATAAATATTGTTTAAAGCATAAGTTTTAGGATGGTTTGTTATGCAGCAAATATAACTGTTCTGTCAGCTGTTATGAGTTTGTGTCCATCCAAATAATTATCTAACAAAGTCCTAATCCCTAGAATCTCAGTACATGACCTTATTCAAAAATTTAAAAATAACCTTATAGCAGATGTAATTAGTTAAGGAAGGGGAGGGCATACTGGGGTATATTGGTCATATTGGCCCTTAACCCAATGTGACTAACATCCTTCAAAAAATATGAAAATTTGGACACAGACAAGAGAACGCCATGTGAAGATAAAGGCCTGAGATCAAGGTGATGCTTCTACAAGCCAAGTAATGCCAAGATTGCTATTAAGCCACCAGAAGCTGGGAAGACGCAGGGAATGGATTCTTCCTCACAGCTTTCAGCAGGAAGCAGCCTTGCAAACCCCTTGTTCTTGGGCTTCCGGCCTCCAGAACTGCATGACAATACATTTCCAGTATTTTAGCCACCTAATTTGTGGTTCTTTGTTATGGTAGCCATAGATACCTATGCTAAATTCATTTTATCTTGAAGTCTTTTAGTTATTATTTTCTTTGCTGGGAGAATAGTTTTCTCATTTTCTCTTGAATTCAAATTCTAGCTCTAGAGCTGTGGCATCATAGATTCTGTGACTACATGATCCAAATTATTCTTCCTCTAGTCATACTGGAAAAAGAACAGGCTATGTTTCTTTTATTATCCATCAGGCTAGCCCAGAGATGTTCACATATTGTTAACGGTTTCGAAGAGCAATGAAAGAAAATGTTCAATGTACAGGTGCTGTCCAAACCCCTAATGTCTCATTAGTCCGAAGAAGTCCACACAGTTGCAATAGTTGGAGAAATCGCTCCCGGTCTTGTGAAGAGGATCTGTAGCTTTGCATTGCAAGAGCCTGGATGCAAGGGCATGGATAATTTGTGGCCATTTTTAGTTTACCACATTTATCTGAAGAACTTTGTATGAATATTTGCATTTTTTAAATTGAATTATTTTTCATCAGTAATTTTTAAAGGAATTTTATGTTTCACTATGTACATGAATAAAAGGGAAAACATGAAAATGGTAACAAAAGCCCAGAATTTAATTCCCCCATCTTTGCTTCTATTGCCCTTTTTCCCTTCTCCACACAGACAATTTTCATGATCTGGACGTTTCTTTCAATGCAACGAGCCTGATTCATAATATATGGGGTAACAACCATTTTCTGGGCCAAGAGAAAGCCAAAGGTTTAGGTTTCTAATTCTCAGTATCATGACAGAATTATAGATGCGACCAGTTATAAGTGGCTATTACTCATGATAGCTCACATCTTGAACAGTTGTTCAGATATTTATCATGAGCTCCTTTTAACCTCAGTCCATTACCACAAAATAACCTACTTCTACATTTGTCCCTTTTCTCTAAGGCTATTACTTAAGAGATGGAGTTTTTAAATTTAATTGGCCCAGTTCTATATTTCAGGAAGATAATTCACATTCTCTTTCTATAGAGTAAGACTTTGTAGTTTTTGGTATAATCCAGTGTCCATTTTGTCATATTTTGAAAAGAACAGTCTGATTTCCTTCTAAGGCAGTATATCTTCCCCTGTGACTGTCATGCTAATGCCTTCCCATAGATAAGAGATGAGCAACTTAAATTAGGTCAATCTGACCATGGTTCTGAGACTGATGGAGCAAATAAAACAAGAATTCATTACACGTGATGGACGCTTGCTAGTGAGGTTGTTGAACATGTTTGTCTGAATTGCCCCTGGAGCTGCCTAATGCCCTGTCCCAAGCTTGGCTCTCCAGTCTTTCTCTCACTCTGTAAAATACCTATTTTCTTTTTTTTGAGATGGAGTCTCACTCTGTCACACACACTGGAGTGCAGTGGCACAATCTTGGCTCACTGCAACCTCTGCCACCTGCGTTCAGGCGATTCTCCTGCCTCAGCTTCTCCAGTAGCTGGGATTACAGGCACCTGCCAATGTGCTTGGCTAATTTTTGTAGTTTTTAGTAGAGATGAAGTTTCACCATGTTGGCCAGGCTAGTCTTGAACTCCTGACCTCATGATCCACCTGGCTCGGCCTCCCATAGTGCTTGGATTACAGGCATGATCCACAGCTCCTGGCCAATATTTTTCCATCTTACTATTTTTCAAGTAATTTTCCATTGCCTGCAACAAAATATTTTAACTCTTATACTCCATGAACTAAATAATTAGAATAATATTAGAAAAAATAAATACACATGGGAATTCTATTTTGTGACATTTAAGTAATATAAATTTATATGTAAATCATTGTTAGTTTTTTGTCAAAACATAGTCATATTATACAATGTACACATAGTCTGGTTTCGTTTGTACTTTCAGTCAGATGAAAAACCTACGTATTTGTCTTTCAATTTCAACTACCATGATTAGAAGCTTTCGTAGGATATACAATATATTTTGCAACTTATTATTTTTATTTCCTGAGTTGTCTGTCATGCTGTCCATATAATATAATCTTTATACTGAATAATGAAATCATGTGAAATGTTTGAGCAATTAATGGGACTGGTTTGAAAATAAATAGGCTAGAGGCAGAGTGAATGCAAACAAGTCTTATCATAAAGATATAGCAGAGAAATAATCTTGATTGAAAAGAAAGCAAAGACTAGACTATTTCACATATCATAAAATTGTCTCCAAGACTTACAGTCTACTTTCTGCCATCCAACTAGCAATGATCAATTAGTCAATTACATATGTTAATATATAACAAAATTTACCATAAAGTCTTCAAATAAATAATAGTGGCTTAAAAATCTCAACCCACAGATAATTTTTAAAAATATAAGAAAAGCCTTCAGATACATTTAATAGTTTTGTTGTATTATTTTTGTCTGCAATTAATTTTTCTTCTTTGTGAAATAACATATGCGTAGCAAATACATGTTTCGTTAATAAAAGGCACATGTAGCTAGTACAGGTGGTATCCTACTCCCTTAACTGTGGATCTTAGCATTCATTGTGCTAACTTCCAAGTGCTATTATCTGCATTTCTTTAACTGCAGTCTTCCTATGGTGTCAGAAATCTGCTTTAGCAATGCACACAGCAGGTCAAAAATTCTAGAACATTTTGGGGACATCCCTCCATCTAAAACTGATGGCCCTATCATCCTTACCCATTGGTTGGAAAAACTCCAAGGAACATGTATTAAGCCATTCTCACATTGCTATAGAGAAATATGTGAGACTGAGTAATTTACGGAGAAAAGAAGTTTAATTGGCTCATAGTTCTGCATGCTTCTACAGGAAGTATAGTGGCTTCTGCTTCTAGGGAGGCCTCAGGAAACTTACAATCATGATGGAAGGCAAAGAGGAAGCAAGCATGTCTTATGTGGCCAGGGAAGGAGGAGAAGGAGAAACAGAGAGCGGGGAGGTAATGTACACTTTTAAACAACCTGATCTCAATAAGAACTCTACCATGAAAACAGCACCAAAAGGGGAAATTCGCCCCCATGATCCAATTACTGCCTTACCAGGCCCCATCTCCAACATTAGGGATTATCTTTCAACATGAGATTTGGGTGGGAAGATCCAAATCATGTTGTATATATTTTAAATTGCCTGTTACTATTGTGTGTGCAGGATTAAGCACCAGGAATTTCCTTGATAACGCATTGCTATTGGCTTTCTCTACCTCACTTTTCACATCAGCAATACTCTGTTTTTATTTGAGGTTTCTTGGGATGACCCCCAAAATACTTTCATTTGAATCTTTGTCTAAAAATCTTGGGAGAACCCAACTAAGACCAAAGAGAAATGAATAATATATATATATATATATAAAAAAAAGATAAAAGGCCTGGAGGCACTCCAAAATAAATGACCAGGTAGAAGAGCATTAGACTACAAAGGGGACAAGCATTATGCAGAAACCAGCTGTTAACCTAGGGTAGGATCACTTATTCCCATGAAAAATGAGAAAACAACAAATGTGGTCATTTATTTTATGCAGAATTTTCTGTTCCTACTCCTTTTGGCATAGGAAAGATACAGTTCCATGAGAATGGAATAATTCTAAGCAGTAGATTTCGAGTAAATAATGAACAAATAAATATATAAAGAGTGAATTAACATAAAAAATACTCTGAAGTATATTTTATCATTGACGAGGAAGTATATTGCAAATACTGAATCCATATAAAGGAAAACTTATTGTCAATGACATTTTTTTCTCAATAAGAAATTTATTTCTTAAAAAAAGTTAACATAAGAAATATTAAAGATTTTTAATATTGTAGCATACATCATGCGTATGGAAACAGTAAAAATCTTGTTGCCTATAATACCTGACTCTAGAAATCATGTACAGTATATATTTAGAAAGAAGTGAGAGATGTCAGAAAATATATTTTAAAAGTGTAGCTTGGGAACTTGGAGTAAAATTTCAGAATGTTGGCTATCTTTTCCACACAACTAAAAAACAGTACTTTCCTTACAGCCAAGATATAAAATATACCTACTGTCAGACTTAGGATGGTAAAGATCAGATCTCAGAGCCACTTACCACATCATATTTAGGTTGAAATCATTTAGAATACATTTGAACTTGGTATGAGTGCACAATTCAAGCAGCTTTAAACGACTAACATACCTTTAAATACGTTCAGTGTGAGAGTACATATTAAAGTTACCATATCTAAAAAGTACACATCTCAAAATTTCTTCGAAATTCCCCAATATTCATAAACCAATGTCAGGTGACAATTTATCAAATACCTTAATATTATATGTAATCCTAGCCAGTATTTTATGCATTGCTACAAACACGAGTCCTCACTTTTCTCTTAAGGTTAAAAAATATATTCTTTAAATATCAAATTATTTTTTGTGTCATTATAAGCTAAAGCATCACCTAACAACACTATTGAAGAAGAGAAGATCATGCAAAGGCATGAATAAAAGGTCATTTTCTCATTGCCTTTAGAAAACGGTTCCTTTTCTTCACTCCAATATTTGGTTCCCATTTCTTTTATTTAGTAATAGAAAGAAAAAAATATGTTATATGAGGTATCCTAATATTCAAACGAATATTATAATATTTTAATTCAACCTATCCTGATCTTTCCAAGAATGTGGGTAACAGACTTATTCATGTCTATATACAAAGTCTCTCAAAGGATCACTGAGTACTATAGCAAATCAGGCACTATTTATAGGACTGTAGGTGTCAGATCCCCTGGTACTGAAAAGGAAAGGAAATTGTTACATAGCAGCAGAAAGTCATGGTGTGGAAACAATTTGAACTTAGGATGAGTCTTAGTCAGTTATAAGCAACCTCAGGCACAGGCTGGGAATAAACCCCTCGGCCCCATCTCCTGCTCTGGCTAACATTTGACCAAACAATCAAATATATGATTTCTCGCACAATGCTCTTTTAATGTCTGGTGAAATAAAGAGGGAAAAAATGAAGACATTTGCATCTCCCTTTAATTTAGGGAATAATGATTATTTCTGGTCACTTTCAAGCCGTAGAAAGTAATACATCTTCTCCTTTCTTTGTTGTGTCTTATTATAACTCCCCTAGAGTTGGTTGAGAATTGGAAGGAACACTATATCCAGGATGCTTTCTGAAGTGGCAATCTCATTTTGGATGGCAGAGATTCTTACTTGCTACCTTAGCAGCTGTGCAAATGTCTGATGAGCATGGTAGAATCAAAAAAAAAAAAATTGTCTCCTAAAATCAAAAAGTCACGATCTTCCTAAACTCAGAGTATCTTAGTCCATTTTGTTAGCAAGTATATGAGTGGGAAGGGCAACATTTAAGATCTTAAGGTAATCACTCTGAATTATTTAGTGAAATAATACGAGGTAGATAAAAATGTCTAAGAACTTGGCACTCAATTATTAACTCCAGCACTCCCCAGCCATAGAGTAGCCAGTTTAAAATCAGCATATAGAAAGATTTTTCTTTTCGAAGCTACAGTATAAAATAAGTAATGCTGGGAAGACTAGGCCACTTTGTATGTGATTCAATGCACCTTAGCCCCTATCCAAGGTGGCAAATTTAGGGTAAATTCCAGCATAGGCATAGTTTAGTAGGCATAGTTTAGTAAGCCCCTGTATTATGACAAGCCAGGAAGGAATATCCTTTGCCATTTGTCAAAAGAGGCAACTCCTTTCTTCACATAATAATAAAGAGCACATGTTTTTTTCCAATCTGTATGAAAGCATAAATAATAAATAAATGAAAGGACATGGAAAATACTTGTAACTCTCTTTGAAATATAACTTTTCTAGCTAAATGAAAATGACATAAGTGGTATAATATTTTTCTGTTTTTTATAAGGAACAACACACAACGTCAGCTAAAAATGAGTTGAAATTTGATCACAATTGAACTACCAATATTTTTTATTTACCTGTGATGGTGATACAAAGCTTTAAACAGGGAAAAGTGCTGATGTTAAATCACCACTACCAACACCAATAACAAAATAACGGAAATGAGAACTTTTGTGAAATGATTTTAGGTGTTGGAGGAACTTTTAATAAATGGGAAAATAAGGCATTGAGAGGAGAAACACTAATAATAATAAAAGGCAGCATGGTATAAAAGCTGGCAGAGGCCATGTACTTTGGATGTGTTTGGAAAGAGAGATTTAGGCTAGCTGCTTTAAATAGGAATAGCTTTATGAAGAAATTGAGATTTGAGTTACATTTTAAAGAATGGTTGGCAAAAAGAGGCAAATAAAAAATAAAACAGAAATAATGAGCATTTGTCAGGTTTTAGTAATGGGATTGGAGTGATTAAAATATGATCCAGAAAGATGTGAAGTGGCCCCACCATATTGAGTTAGTACAGTACCTGCTCTCCATAAAAGTCAACAGAGAAAGCTACTTACAATCAGCTCTGAATAGGAGAGAGACCAGAGCTCTTAGCAAATCCAAAAAAAGGCATGACCAATTAACAGAGTTCATTAAAACTAATACCAAAAGGAGTTGCTTTAAACTGAATAGAGAGAAGATGTAACACCCAAGAAAATAAAGAAAGTGATTTTAAATTAAATATAATTAATATCTGGGAAATGGCCAAAATGAATCTATATAAATACAGGAAATTAGATATTTGAGAATTTAATATAATTTTTAAAATAAAAAATTGAGCTTGATGTGGTGACACAAACCTGTAGTCCCAGCTACTTGGGGGCTGAGGTGGGAAGATCATTTGAGCCTAGAGGTTTTAGATGAGCCTGGATAACATAGCAAGACACTTTATCTCAAAAAAAAATTTTTTTCAAAAGGAAAAGCTATTGTAGATTATAATCAATAAAAAAAAAATATGGATTAGAAAGTGGGTAAGATGGCCAAAAGGAAGCTTCCCCGGAGTGCAGCTACCACTGAGTAGCTGCAAAAAACATAGCATGAGAACTTTGTGAAGCATACCCAAATTTGAATAGCTGAATCAATCAAGTAGAAGAAAGGATATCAGAGATCAAAGATGAACTCAACGAAATAAAAAGAGAAGGCAAGAAAAGAGAAAAAAGAGTGAAAAGAAATGAACAAATCCTCCAAGAAATATGGGATTATGTGAAAAGACCTAATCTATGCTTCATTGGTGTACCTGAAGAGGACAGGGAAAATGAATCCAAGCTAGAAAACATTCTTCAAAATATTATCCAGGAGAACTTCCCCAACCTAGCAAAGCAGGCCAACATTCAAATACAGGAAATACAAAGAACACCACAGAGATACTCCTCAAGAAGAGCAACCCCAAGGCACATAATCTGTAGCTTCACCAGGGTTGAAATGAAGGAAAAAATGCTAAGGGCAACCAGAGAGAAAGTTCGGGTCACCCACAAAGGGAAGCCCATCAGACTCACAGTGGATCTCTCTGCAGAAACACTACAAGGCAAAAGAGAGTGGGGACCAATATTCAACATCCTTAAAGAAAAGAACATTCAACCCAGAATCTCATATCCAGCCAAAGTAAGCTTCATAAGTGAAGGAGAAATAAAATCCTTTACAAACAAGCAATTACTGAGAGATTTCGTTGCCACCAGACCTGCCCTACAAGAGCTCCTGAAGAAAGCACTAAACAAAGAAAAAAACATCCAGTATCAGCCACTGCAAAAACGAACCAAATGGTAAAGACCAACTACGCAATAAGGAAACTGCGTCGACCAACGGGCAAAACAAACAACCAGTAACAAAATGGTAGGATCAAATTCACACATAACAATATTAATGTTAAATTTAAATGGCCTAAATGCCCCTATCAAGACAGAGACTGGCAAACTGAGTAGAAAGTCAAAACCCATCAGTGTGCTGTATTCAGGAGAGCAATCTCATATGCAAAGACACACATAGACTCAAAATAAAGGGATGGAAGAAGATCTACCAAGCAAATGGATATAAAAAGAAGAAAAAGCAGGGGTTGCAATTTTAGTCTCGGTAAAATCGGCTTTAAACCAACAAAGATCAGAAGAGACAAAGGAGGACGCTACATAATGGTGAAAGGATCAATATAACAAGAAGAGCTAACTATCCTAAATATATATGCATCCAATACAAGGGTGCCCAGATACATAAAGCAAGTTCTTAATGACCTACAAAGAGACTTAGATTCCTACACAGTAACAATGGAAGACTTTAAC
>PVKV010033240.1:0-19016 GCA_004027835.1 Alouatta palliata
ACATCATCATAGTAGACACCCTGAGATGATAACATTATGTTCTTATTTCTTTTTCCCATTTCCCTCTCTTCATTTTAAAAATTATAAAATCATAGAAAATTTCTATTAAAAATGTAATAAAAGAAGACAAAGTTTTTTTGTAAGCCAAGGCAGAGAATGCTCTTAAAAGGAGGCAAGTAGGCTGATTGTAAAAAGGAATGTGGTAAGACTACCAGGCAATATCAGTAAGTAGGATATGGGTAAGGACAGAGAAAACAAATCTCATGCTCTCTGATGAAAAGCTATGGGATGAAAGCAGACGTTCTCCAGCCTGATGTCTAGATTATACAGCTACAGGAGGAGAGAAAAGAATCAAAGTCAAAGCAATTGGAGAAAAGAATCATTTTGGCAGCTGCAGATTGGCAATTGATTAGAGGTGGATACCACTTAAAGCAAGAAGACCAAGGAGGAGTTGTGCAGTGGTCTAAATGAGAGATGGCCACATCACCAACCCACTTAAATGCTGTAAGAAATGTTTCTAAGAAGGTACGGTTGAATGAAGAGATACTTTGCTCACTCAGAATAATTTGTTAAGGTGACAACAAATCATGTGCTTCTATAAATGAACCACTAGAAGGGGAATGAATACCAAGCTTCTTTTTATCAGTGAAGATGGTGTTATTTCCATACAACTTTAGCATTGTGAAGATATCAGTAAACTGCCATGCGACAGTGAAATAAAATAAATCAGGATAAGTATTACATAAGTAATGGAGAATGCAACACGATCTTAGTTGATAGAACCCATATTATGAGTAGTTAGCATAGGATACCAAATCATAGTTGGAGTCACTGCCTGCCTAATAGTTTCTTTTTACATACAGAAGAGAGGCTCCTGCTTCTGGGTCCAGGATCATTGCTTTCCATCCAATCTGTCAGCAGACTATTGCAATTATGTAGTCAGTTCTATGCTAGTTTCCAAGTGGGGAATTTTAAAACAGACTTCTTCATTTGAGCAGTACATTGTCTTATTAGGAAGCTCTAACAAATATATGACAATAATGTCCAAGAATGTGTATTATAGCTTTGTTGTAATAATGAGAAATTAGAAACAACCGAAAGAACTATTATCAGAGATATTAGCCAATAAAATACATTTAAAAATATATAATAAAATACTATATACAGCTAAAGTGAATTTGTCGATATCTAAATTTATATTTAGTTTGTCCATAAATTTCATAAGATGACACGGTAAGTAGGGAAAAGAAAATATGAAAGTACAGGGATATTTCAGCATATAATTAGTAATATATTACACATATAGATGATATATAGTACATATTTTATAGACAGTGTATAGGTGTATATAGTACATATATATATATAGTATATGATTTATGTCTTTATGGTAAAAATGAAAATAACAAAAACTTTAATGGGAAAGATAAAATAAGAGAGATAGAGAGAGAGAGAGGAGTAGTGCTGCAGTGAACCATTGCCAAAAACGTGTAGGAAGGAGTAGTGCTGCAGTGAACCATTGCCAAAAACGTGTAGGAAAGTGTTTCAAGATGGGGGAGGGATCTGGGGGTGTGGGTCACTAGGGAAGGCTTGGTAGAGAATGGGGACTGATATAGAACATTAAGGATGGGAGGACTTGAAATGGAGAAAGGGGAGGTGGAAAAGCAGCATGAAAAATATCTCAAATTTGTGACATTAATGTTGATTCCAGACAATGTTGAATAGTAAAACAAACTGGGAGTTACGCCAAATGAAATAACACTGGAGAAGATAGGTAGATATCACGTGGCAAAGCGCCTCAAGGGGGACGACTATGTCACTATTAGCAGATTTTCTATAAATGCTTAAGTTCATTTGTCACAAACCCTCCTATCTCCCTTAGGCAAGGAGGTTTCTGATTGCACTGTAACTTATCTTCTTCTACGCTTAATTATGTAAAAGATTTTCCGTGTTTGTTTGTTTGCTTGCTTCAAGTATGCCCTAGTGATTTGAAAAATCTTTCTAACCCCAATAAATGATTCTTCGCCCTTTCATTTAGTACTTCCACAAAACTCAGGTTAGCCATACATAAATTCACTAACTTAAAACAAAACAAGGAGTGGATGCTGGTGTGTACCACCCACATTCTACCTCAGGCCAGAGGCACTTATTTCCCTACCTGTTGGGTGATCCTCAGCTGAGCTGCTTTCATAAGCTGTCCTTAGTCAAAGAAATCCATGAACGATTGTAAGCTCTTTGAAGGCAGAATTCATAGGTACTATAAGCCTGCTTTATATGAAAGACAGCACAATGCTGCTTACAAACATACAAGAATAAAATCATCTCTATTCCCAATGGTTGAATTCCTTATCCTGTTACTAATGTAAAGTCATTATCTATTAAAATAAGTTTTGTGTTGTATATCAGCAGTTTTTGTTCATAACATTATTGCTTTTACTTAGGTTGATAAATATTTATATATTTTTGCTTTACAGAACTGATAATTACTTTTAAAAATGGAAAAGTTATATTTTTTATAATGTCTAGAGAAGGGGTTTCCATCTTTATTTATGTCATGAACAGAATGCTACAAAATAGTCCAATCAAAAATAATACTCTGGCTTAGTAAGGCACAGTTTTGGAAGATAGTGGTGTTCAGGAGTGTTTTACAAGTGTTCTGCAGGTAATCCTGATAGGGACTTTGTCTCCTGCTTTGGAGAGAATCGAACTAAAGAAAATGGCCAAGGCATTAGCTCTGATACCATAAAATACTAACAGCAAGACTTCTGCATGATATAAATCAGTTTTCTATTTCTTATCAAGTAGCAAGCCTGTGTGGTAAAAGGAAAGACAAGATAAAAATCATGTTCACAATATTTAAAGGGTGTATACCTTTTTATCATTTTGTTCTTTGAATGTTAGTATATTACCTATTTTGTAAACAATATTTTAAATAAATTTGAATATAATTGTTATTAACTAACGTTCCGAGGAAATATATACAAATATATAATACATTAAGGAAATTGATTTCAATGTAATTTATCTTAATGTATTACTTTTAAAATATTCTCAAACAAGTATAAAGGGATCAAAATAACCCTATTATGAACCTTAAAACTTATCAGCTCTCTTGCGTAAATTACGTATAGAGAAGGCATATTTCCTGTGCTGCTAATACTGCAGCACTTCCCTGAATGAACACTGACTTCTGAATGCCTCGTGTTCTTTTATGATGAATTATGCAGAAGTTCCCTACCAGAACTACGCTAAGGTGTTAAAGTTCATGTCCATGAGTTGTTTATGACTCATACAAATACAGTGGACAAATATCTTATTTTTTCCTTTACATATAAGTCCCACATTTTGTGTAGAATAAATGCCATCAACATGCAAATGGATAAATTGAAAAGCACCTGCTCAGATAAAACGATTTTCTTAAAGTAAAAAAATATATATATCCATCTTTCAAGGACTCAGCTGGGAAAAATTTCAGAGTAACTTGCTGTGCAACTTATGCCTGCAAATCTCATTAACAGTAATGGAATTTTGAACATAACAACGAGTACATTGATTTGAACATTTTCCCAATGTGTACATTTGGTTTTTAGAAAAGCATTTTTTTCAGAGCAGTGAGATTTCAGAAAACTTCATATATCTAACAAATCTGACATTATATGTGGGTATATCTTCTATATAAGTGAAATTATAAAAACACTCAAATAGAGATCACAAAAGGTCCTTCTAATACTTTATGAAACTGTAAAACACTAAGAAAAGAAGTGTTGGCGGAGTCTCTTTCTCATAAATTTATATACTTATTTTTAAGTCTATATATTTACCATGATAAATTTATTTATCATAAGTCTTATTGTCATAGAAGATATTTTATAATAGAATTTGGAGAACGTTTATGGAACAAGAGTTTTGTAATTCTGTCATTTGAAAGTTAGTAAAAAACATCAAAGTAGAGAAAGGACACAATGTAATGTTCCCAAGGTCTCCAGTATGGCAGAAACTGTGAATCATTTTCCAACATCTGTTTTTATTTATCTCATAATTTTATTTATCTCATAATTTTATCTGAGCAGGTGACTTCCAGAATAAAGACTATATTTCCAGAATCTCTTGCAGCTTGATGTAGCAATCTAAGTTATGGTCAGTGAAATATAAGGCAAAGTATTATATGGCAGCTTATGAATAAACAGAATTTAAACTCCTTCTCTTTCCTATTTTTTTCACAATGCTAAACTTGAAATAAAAGATGTTGCCATCTAGAATGATGCCATAGAGACCAGACAAACTCAAGAGACCAGTGTTTTTAAGTGCCCAGGTAGGAGTGATGTTTATTGCTTATAAAATATCACACATTATTTTATTGTGTTGCATTGTATTATATTGTATTTCATCAGAAATAAAATGCTTATCTAATAGATCTTATTCATATGTTAAACCATAACAATATTTTGATTTTCTTTTCATTCCATGCTTGAAATGTAAATACTTAAAGTGGACACATTTGAGGAAATTTGGGCAATGCAGAAGAGAACTAGGCAGGAATAAAGGACCGTAACAGAGGAACTCAAGCAATGTCTTTTATTCTCTGGTAAGATATTCTAAACACCAAAGGAAGATGAGAGAGCATTACTTACATTTATTACTTTAAAAAATTTGATAAATGAAATCAGCCTGTTTGACTCTTTCTCTGTATAATAAATGATAAACTCTTCCTAATAATAACTGGACCTACATGTGCAATAGCATTATTTCTTATTATCATTTGGACTTTATTAGGTGTGAGTACCTTATATTTGAATAAGTTATTTTAAGTTTTGTGTCCCCACCTCCACTTTACCCCTTCTCATGCTCAGCAGTATGCATTAAAAATTATATTTGTAATTTCTTTGTCTTTAAGACAAAATTAGGAAACATGCAGACAAACTTTTAACAGTCAAGCAAGAACACTAGGACTGCTAGTATAAAAAAAATGACTCATTAATGTGAGATCGACAACTTCAAGTGAAACTGGCAATGTAATAGCCAATAAGATTGATCGTGGGCGACATTACTGCTACATTGAAAATCTCAGTCATATTTAGTAATATTTGTCTTTAAGTTTAATGGATTACATACTTAAACCTCTGACTCAAAACCAAACTAAATATTGAGTCATCAGGAACATGCACAGATAAAACATTTTACTGGAAATAGAACGCCCTGTATGAATAAATTTGCCTCTGTTTTAGAAAGAAACACATAAGAATTAAGAATATCTTTAGGCCCAGAAAATGGACAAAGTATTTCTCCACAAGACGTCTTTCACTAGTGGTCATAAACATGAAAATGTTTTCTGGAAAGGATAGCCTAAATGGGGGTGGGAAATGCTAGTCATGTTTCTCATTGAGTTTATAATTACCATCAAGTAATATTTTTTGAGTCCCTCTGTGCATAGCAGTATGGTAATAATGATCAGCATCACTGACTGCCATCTAGATGTCCAATGCTAAATTAAGTTTTGCTGATTTATGTTCATTGTTTTATTTGTACCCTGGCTCATCTGTTCTTACAGGCTGCTCTGTTGTGCTCCTACCAACAAATTATGTGATGGTACCAACCTGGTGCTAATTTACAGAACTCTGTGCTACCACCAAAACACTTCCCAGCTTATATATATCCCTGACCATTGTTTTTCTACCTCCCTTTGTCTCTTAGTGAGCACTGCCAAGCCAACAGTATATCCAGAGTCATTAAAAAACAAATAAAGCAACTCAACTTTACCCTTTTCCATCTGTTGGTCTGTAGTACTTTACATCCTCTGCACACCCTGGTGAAATCTACAAAGCTTCCACTTGATTATTAAGTTCAGTCAGCCTAGAATAAAGTAACCCACTGTACTAACACTTAGAGGAATCTTTTCAAACATACATTTGAACGTCAATCGTTAAAGATCTTTCAACAGGTCACAAAGATTACAATCAAATGCCTCCTGTAGTGTCTCAATCATCTCTCACTACCCAACCTCATCTTCAATCACTTTATTCTTGCATTATAAACTAAGTCATAAAAACTTGAAGTCCCTACAATCTACAACACTGCTTCTCCTCAGTTGCATTCATCATATACATTAGCCCATCCCTTCAGAATCTGGCTCAATTTGCATTAAGCTTTCAAATTTTAGCCTTTATCACTCCTCCTATTTTAGAGCCTATTCCAGTTTTTGAAAAATGCTCCTTCTCATGTTTCTGTATCATCTACTATACATACATATATATATATATATATATATATATATATATATATATATATATATACCTAACACTTATCACACTCTCTGAATTATCCATTTACTCATCTATTTCTGTGACCAGATTTTATGCTTCTTGAAACAATAAAGTATGGGGACTCCTCAATTGCAAGCTCCTTAAATACATGAACCATGTTTCTTTATTTCTCTAAACCAAGAACTTAGGGTTTTTTTTTCATACTGTAGGTGTTCAATTAAAGTATCTGAATGTTAAATAAGTTAAAGCCTGAACAAATATGTGTCCATGAGCAAACTCATCTTCAGTCCTTTTCTTATAGTCTTC
Organism: Alouatta palliata; assembly: GCA_004027835.1. Classification (NCBI taxonomy): domain Eukaryota; kingdom Metazoa; phylum Chordata; class Mammalia; order Primates; family Atelidae; genus Alouatta; species Alouatta palliata. The sequence goes on from PVKV010033240.1 coordinate 6,567, forward strand.
TAATAGCATTACATATACACCATGGAATATTATGCAGCCATCAAAAACGATGAGTTCACGTCCTTTGTAGGGACATGGATGAACCTGGAAACCATCATTCTCAGCAAACTGACACAAGAACAGAAAATCAAACACCGCATATTCTCACTCATAGGCAGGTGTTGAACAATGAGAACACATGGACACAGGGAGGGGAGCATCTCACATGGGGGTCATTTGGGGGGGAAAAGGGGAGGGACAGCAGGGGGTGGGGAGTTGGGGAGGGATAGCATGGGGAGAAATACCAGATATAAGTGATGGGGAGGAAGGCAGCAAATCACACTGCCATGTGTGTACCTATGCAACAATCTTGCATGTTCTTCACATGTACCCCCAAATGTAAAATGCAATAAAAAGTATATATATTTAAAAAACAAAATAGCATTACAAATGTTAATTTCTTCTCCAAGTTGTCATTGTGGTAGCTAAGTCTAGACATATGGGAAATTTTATTAGTTAAAACATTCCTTTACTTAATAATATTTTATAAAGCCATAAACAGCCAATATTATTTTATAAAGACATAAATAGCCATGATTCAGCAACTTTCACTTCTGATAGACTTCATCTCCTAAGCTCTGACAACCCAAGTAGAGATCAATGAATCACTTCACTGTTGTGAAAAGTCAAATGATATTTTTATTAAGCCATCTTGCTATTCTACTCCTCCTGTGCAGGAGATTCAATTACATGAACCTTCTGTGTCTGTCCTAAATTTTCATCTTTGGGAAATAACCCGATCAATATTTCTTAAAATCATAGAGTTGATTCAAAAATAAAATAACAACTTATTTTCAGTCATAAAAAAACTATTCCATACTGTTCAAATTGGATTAAGGGAAGACTAAAAAGTTAGTAATATAATCCTAATATCTATGCTGAGATAATTTGAAAGAAAACTAATTCTTTGACATTAATCTGATTTAGGTGATATATTTAGTATGGTATTTACATATGTAGGCTGTATATTTAATATGATGTCCATATGTAAGAATAAATATAGTACATACAATATCAATGTTTACAATATCAAGCAGTTACTACATGATATCCTTTACAAATCCCATTCTTGACTTAAATGCAACATGCAGTAAAACTAGTATAATGGATGGATCAAATAAAATTTAATCATGTATGTACTCAATATGTAATGTCTTTAAACATTAGGAGAGCCAGTGATCATGTATATAGGAAGATAAGGATCTGGAGCAAGTCGGATTCAATAATTAAAATTAATCATTGCCTAATTCAGTTAAAGACCATCTAAGAATAAAGTAAGTCAGAAGAAAGTGGAGACAAGAAGTTTGTGAGAAAAAGACATGATGATATAATTCCAGCCCTTGCATTCAATCATGTCTAAACGTCACTTTGAACTTTCCAGACCTAGAAACCATTAAATCTTTTTTATGCTGCAGTGTAATTAAAAAAAAAAGGTCTTTGTCCTAGATTCCTGTCATAAGAGATTCGAAAACCCTTAGAATTTCCTGAGTAATAGGCATGTCTTTTGTTATTCATCATGAGCCCCTTTTAATCCTACTTGAGTTTATTCTAACAAGGTGTGTCAGGGTGGGCTCTTAGATAGTGTCAAGGGAGGGGCTTGCCAAGCGGTTTGGAAATTAGAGGTTTGGAAATTTCTGTCCCACAGACCAATTTCCTGGGAGAAGAGGGAAGTTGCTACAGGTTGAGTTTCTTCTAGTGGCCATGATTTAATCAATCTTGCCTGATATGGTTTGGATTTGTGTCACCACCTAAATCTCATGTAAAATTATAATCCCTAGTGTTGGAGGAGGGGCCTGGTGAGAAGTGATTGGTGGATTCCCCGCTTGCTGTTTTCATGATAGTGAGTTCTTAGGAGATCTGTTTAAAAGTGTGTAGCACCTCCCCCTTCTCTCAATTGCTCCTGCTCCAGCCCTATAAAATGTGCCTGCTATTTCGCAACCTAAAATGCAATAAAAAGTATATATAAAAAAAATAATAATAAAAAATAATTAAAAAAAAAATGTGCCTGCTTTCTCTTGACCTTCCACCATGATTGAGTTTCCTGAGGCCTCCTCAGCCATGCTTCCAGTACAGCCTGTGGAGTGGTGAGCCAATTAAACTTGATTTTTTAATTACCAAGTTTTAGGTCGTTCTTTATAGCAGTGCAAGAATGGACTAGTAATGCAGTTTCCAAGTAATGAAGCCTCAGTGAGCTTTAGAACAATGAGGTTTAGGGAGCTTTCAGGTTGATGAACACAACAGTATGCTGAGAGAGTGGCGTGTCTGGAGAGTGCAGGAAGCTCTAGGCTACCCACTCACTCCATATACCATTTTAAAGCATTTTTTCCATTTGACTATTCCTGAATTCTATTCTTTATAATAAAAACATTATGGTAATGCTTTCCTGAGTTCTAACCTGGAGGAAGGTTAGAACTAACAAATGTTCTAACCTGGAGGAAGAGGAGAGGAAAGGCTCAACGGAAACCCCACATTTTGAGTCAGCCAGCTCAAGTATGGGTAACTTGAGGATACCCACGACTTTGGCTGACAATGGAATTGGGGATGGTCTTGGGCGACTGAGCCCTAGTTTGTGGGACTGCACTAACTCTAGATAGTATCAGAATTGGGTTAAATTGTAGGCCTTTCAGTTGGTGTCAGAGAATGTTTGTAAAAAAACATCAAATACGGTTATTAGTATTGGGTTTCTGTAACGTGCAACTGAAAAGAATCTGACTCTTGATCATTCATAATTTACTGTTAGTTTAAATCAATATATTTTACTATCTAAAGATATTTCTATTTCATTTCTCTATAAGCCAAGATCCCTTGTGAGTTGGATGCTACCTTTAAAAAAATGTCAATACTCTGTAGTGGTAATTTTTTAATTTGTTAAAATGTTAGTTTCTTTTTAAAACATTTGAGACAGTCATAATAATGGTAATGTTTGTTTTACTGAAGAAATTTGAAATCAGTAATGCCTTTTATTATTATTGTTTAGTTTTTGTTTTTGCATTGTCACAAAACTTGTTTGGAGAACTTGATTAGCACTATTTTGTGATCAAATGAAATAAATGTTCAAATTGGCAAATGAAACAAAATGCAGATCCATGGTTGCTTGGTTCTAATAAACAATGATCTATATGTAAAGCATATGAAAATTCATAAAATAACTAGGATATATTATAGAAGAAAAGTCAAAAACTACTCAAATAACTTTCTAGGATTACAGTGTGTTCCATATGAGATAGCGATTTAAAAATCAGTGAATTCACATTGTTAGAGTAGGTAGCTAGTTTAGACATGATCAGGGCAGGACAGGGTCCCCCACCAGAAATTTCAAGCAACCATCAGGTGATGGTCAGTTGGCTGCCACACTGTCTTGCTAAAATAATAAGTGGTTGCAGCTAGTGTCAGGGAATGGCAGTCTCCCAATAGATGGAAACACTTGAAGCTGGTGATTAGCAGTAAGATCTCAGGAATTGGGCAAGTGAGCTCAAGCATGCACATTAAGAGGCAAAATGGCCACATTTAACTGGTATATTGCCTTCTAGAAATATTAGACTGGTAAGGGAAGAACATCTCAAGTGAGCATGTATACAACTCTAGTAAGCACACGGCTCGTGCAACCCTCCCAAGTGCTGGCAGGCCACCACCTCAAAAGAAGAATCCAGGGAGAAGAAAGGCAAACCCTAGAAGAATGCCAGCCTATAAAACCCCAAGTCAAGGTCAAGCCACACACTTGAATCTCTCAGGTTGCCCACCTGACCCTCTTCCACGTGTACTTTCCTTCCTGCTTTACAAATTTTTAATAAACTTTTACTCCTAATCTAAAACTTGCCTCAGTCTCTCACTCTGCCTTATGCCCCTCGGTTGAATTCCTTCTTCTTCGGTGGCAAGAACTGAGGTTGCTGCAGACCCGTAAGGGTTCGCAGCCACTAGTAATAGGAGGCATATCAGAACAGGTGTTGTAATTTTTACTACCCTTACTACACACTTTTGTACTCCCCTGTTCTCTGCTCATGTTGTTCCAAATTGTTCCTAGCTAGCACGTATCACCTCCCACGAAGAGGCAGGGCGCAGCACTTGAGAAGGTAGTCTAAAATAGACTGACTTCTTATATTATGCCAACAAGTACATAGGTTGCGTACTGTGTGTGAGTGTGTGTGTGTGTGTGTGTGTGTGTGTGTGTGTGTGTTTTAACCCATTGGTTATTATAAAAGGAAAAACTGCAACTGTCTCTCATTAGAGTTGTATGTACAAATGTCACATATCAGGTTCTGGTGTCTACCTATTTCTTCCAATCACGTTTTTTTTTTCCTGCTTCTACTTTTATACTCTCTCCACATCACTTTCTGATAATTTATTATTTTCTTTTACATTACTTTCCCCTTCCTCTTTCTTCTTTTCGCCTCTTCCAACATTCCTTTATCATATCCTTTCTTTCTTGCCTCACCAAAGCCAGGACCGTCTTTCCACTTTTCTAATAATGCCATAGCATTTGAAAAAATATTTTAATGTGTTTGGATATTAGATACAAACCATACATCTGCTGTCTACAGCACAACTCCCAATATCCCTGGGAGCACAAGTTTTTTTTTTTTTTGCTTTTGTTTTTTTAACAAATTCTGTCATATTAAAAGGAAAAACAGTATCATCAATCATAAAGCAGATCTGCCTACCTTTGCAGCTGCATGACAAAAATATCTCTGTGAACATTTTCTATTTGTACCTCCTGAGTAGGGAAAAAATTCACCATGGCAAGCCTGGGAAGCCTTCTTAGTATTTTTAAGGTGCTTTGTTTTCCAGCCTCTGCTTTTGTACTCTTTACCTTTATTCATCTTAATTGACCCATGTGTTTAGGATTATCATTTATATTCAATGTCTGAATGATTAAATTTATCTGAAAACTATTTGTGTTACCTTCACTCTATTTACATGTTGAATCTTTTGTATTGTAGAAAAAAAAAATCCATGACTCTTTTGCTTTCTGTTAATGGGGCGATCTGTTTGCATTTGGGCAATAACTTTAGGGCGACTTACTAGACAATGAGATAGGAGGCATCAGAATGGCTATTCTTGTTTTCAAATAGTTTGTCTTCTTTCTTCCTGGATAGCAATGCAAAAGTTTAATCCTTTAATGTAGTCAGAATCCAAATCCCCCTTGCTGATGGACTTTGGAAAAGTTTAAGTCAACCTTGTGTGTGTGTGTGTATGTGTGTGTGTGTGTGTGTGTTTGTGGGTGTGCATATGAGACATCACTAGAAGGGAGAGAAGAAAAGAGAGGGGAGGAGAGATGTTAAAGTTCTATCTTATATTTGACTGCCCAGATGTACACCAAACACATGATCCTTCTTTACCTGTTTCTACCCTGGGAGGCTTCTTATTAAGTTAGACAAGTGCAGAAGCTTTTCAGGAGATCAGAGAAAGGAACAAAAGAGGTCAGAATCTCATATCCCTGCAGAGTTGCATCATGCTGGCTAGGCCTCACCTTTGAAAGTGGCTCTCTCTGTACCTAGTCTCTCTTTCTTATCTTGGAAATCATTACCTCCTTTTGCATCTTCAGGGTGAGTGTTGGTAGTAGCCGCCCTGTTACTAACCATGGGGTAGTGCACTGCTTCTTGTGATTTTCCTATACACTATCCACTTCTTTGTTAAACATCTCTTTGTTAAACTCTATTTAAATTATCTTAAAGTTGAGTGTTTTGCGCTAGGGCCCTTTTTGATTCATTTCATCTAAAATCATTTCCAAGAAAAATTACCATAGGTATTAGTCTTTATAAGTGCTCTCATACTACTGTTGCCAGAAGAGACATTTGCCAGATAACATCCTTTAGTGATGGTTCTGATATTTATAAAGGTCATTTGAGATAATCTTTACAAACATAAAATGAAAGCAAACAAAATTTAACATGGACTTAGTCATAAGCATATGACTTAATAATTGGAAGTATTGGTTGTCAAGTTTTTAAAAAGATTCTTTAAGAAATATATTAACTGACTCTCTGGTGAAGACCGTGTAAAGCAAATGGGTACTTTGGGTTTGCATTAAAATTTGCAGTGCCAGCACCATAAACAAATCAAAGAGTGCTGCAGCATCTCAAAGACCTTAAATGGATGTGAAGACATGCTCTGAAAAACTCACGTTAAAGGACTCAACACATGGATGTATTGATGGAAGACTCTGATGTCAAAGATGTATGTGGGAATTTTGAATAACATTTCCATAAAACAGGAACATAGAAATAAAATACTATTTCTCAATCATTTTATAAAATGTTCTCATTTAAACATGTCATTAAGATGATAAATATTGTAAGATGATATCTAATAATACCAAGGTTAGCCCTAACATTTATCATCTTAATGACATGTTTAAATCTTCAGTTCTGAATATGTATAAAAACTATTTACCATTGGGAAAATAACGAAGCTCAACTTACAACTGGTTTGCTTCATGTTCAGACATGGCAGTTCCTTTCCTCATTAACATACTTTCTCAATGAATGTTAGACTCCTTGACTGGATTTTTATCTTAGGCTTCTTTCTATCGCCTCCACCACCATTGCCCCTACCCAGTTTCTGCCTCATCTCGGATTTCTCCCCAGCTGAATGACTCACTATACGTGAAGACCTCCAAGTTTAACCTACATTCTTTCTTTTCTATTTTCTAGATTTCTGGGTAATTCGTTTTCAAAACGTTCTTTTATGCTTGTTTTAGTAGAAATTAAATTCCTCTCTTATTTAACTTCTAAATCTAATGCCTATATTATATATAATTTTGTAATGACGCTTCTGAGAAAGTTATGAATGTTTGCTTTTCATGAACCAAGTTATCACTAAGCTTACCAAATTATAACATATGGTAAATGGTGTCACATATGAAATTACATTTGTTCCCTGATGTGTGCACACTGATAGCATGGAGGACCCTAGCTTAGGAAACTTGCAAAAGAGAATAATACTCCATCTCTTTATATCCTAGTGCCAAAGCAACATCAGACATTCAAAATAGTAAATATCCTGTACACATGGCACTTGATATATTTCTTACCTATTTTAATAAAAATGCCCCATTAAAGGATCTAGCTGTTCTTACCAATGGAAAAGAAAATAATAAAATAATTTTTGTTTTATTTTATATGTATTATAAATACATTGAAAGAACACAGTGATTGAATATTCACTACATTTACCCCTTATTCTGTATCTCAAAGTGTTCTTCAGTGATTCACAGAATATTTCCAATATGACAAGGATCAAGAGGAAGAATGTTCATATTTTTAGTCCTGCTGGTTATCCAATTCCACTTTGTTCCCAAATTTCTAATTTCAGGATTAAGGACAGATGAATAAGTGACAAATTTTAGAAAGCTGGTGGGATGACCTCACAAAATTAAGTAGCAGAGAACACACCATTGACATTTCAGCAAATGTTATCTGGATGTCAAAATAAACTCATTCAAGATGAAAACACATCTCAAAAGAGATGGAGTTGGTGAGAAAGTTACTAGACATCTTCAGAAAATGAAAATGCATGATCAAAAGATAAACTTTTATATTAGACAGAAAGAGATGGGATATAAAAAAGTCTTAAGATGAGTTCAATAAACTTCTCAGACTATAGCTTTAATAGTGCTTATGATTTTTGTCTAATGCAGAATGACAAAGAGTAATTAACAGAAAATTTTACATCACTTGAAAGGAAAAGATTAGACATACACCTGATCATTACTAAATAGATAATATCAGAAGAGATATATACTCCTAAAACAAAGGAATCTAATACCATACACAAAGCACCAAATGACAACAATAACAAAAATACTTATACCAATTGTATACCCAAATTCTTCCAACTAAACAAACACACACAATTTAGGAATCGGCAAATATTAACACTTGAAAACTTAAAAAAGGAATGGTAAAATTCACAACACATGTGCTTTAATCCTAGGGCAATTCATGAACATCTGCATATGAAAATATTCTGGGCTTAGTGATGGTTGTGTTACTACCACATATTTCTTCCACTCTGTGCATAGTCACGCAACACAAATACACAAAACTTGTCTACCCTTTGCTGTAAGGATTTCCCTGTCAGAATTTAAAAAATTTATTTATACCACAAAATGTTCTAAGTTACAGATATATCCTGGATTGTATCTATTTTAGAACAAGTAATCATTTTCTTTTAAGATTGCCAATTTCTAACAAAATTGATTTGTACTTCATTAAAGCATTTAATAATATAAAGGTAAGTAGGAAAAAATAGGTTATGCTGTGTAAGTGAATATATCTGATGCGTAATTATCATGCTAATTATTTTTATAAAAATGAAATTCATATAACTCTATTTCTTCCATGTTTGCAAAACCGATGAAGTGAGAAAATGAGTGAAAAGTACTTGGAAAACTATCTGCACCTAGTAAGTGCTCCATAAGAGTTACTTACTATGATTTGAATTATTGTTATTACTAATGACAAGAAATTGGGGATACATTTGATATCAGGTTTTGTTGTTATTCTTGCCATTGTTTGTTTTGTGTATGGTGTTGAACTCTTCTGTTTCAAAAGTATATACCTGTTCTGACATTTTCTGTTTACTAATTATAAGGAGCATGGTGCAAACCTGTTCCTTGTAGATGATATATTTTTCCCCTGAATTACTTTTGTTATTCTGCATTAGATATGAATTGTAAGCACAATTGAAGCTATACTCTGAAAAGCTTATTGAACTTATCTGAAGACACTTCTGATATCTTGTAGCTTTCCATGTAATATCAAAAGTTATTACTATCTCATATTAACAGCATGTCTTGGGCTGCCTTCTTTCATGTGCACTGCTTGAATCCTTTTATAATTAATTCATTTATCCACCAGACAGCATTGAATAGTTACAGATTACTAGTTGCTATATGAGGAATTAGTAAAGTTCTTTATAGTTTAGAAATATAAAATAACATACATAAAGACAATAACATGTGGTAAACACATGAGAGAGGCAAGTATGGGGCACCTTAAAAGTGCATAAAGGAAAGTCCCCTAAATGGGATTGGAATGAGGGCAGCTGTGGAAAAACTGAGGAAACTAGCCAGGGCAAGGTTTTCAGATGATGTGAAACTCAGCCATGCATGGTGTGACTACCACAGTCTCTTGCAGTCTTCTCCATCTTATTTGCATCTAGGGCCCTCACATTATTAGACTCAGATAAGTGAGCATTCAGCTGAAGTAGACACAGTCAGAGTTCCTGCACAAACACAGATCCCCATCAGAAACCTGGGTAGAGAAATAAATTGACTAGAAAGGAGACACAAGGACAATTGAGGCTGTTTTGCCTGCTTCATTTCTTTTGGCAATACTGTTTTTGTTTTTCTGGTTTTTTTTTTTTTTTAATGGATGTCTAGACATAAATAAGATAAAGCTGATTATAAGAAGAATATAAATGAACTTCTCAGTACTTTTATTTTAAAAACTAACAACATTGAGGCCTATTAAGAGCAGTATGATGAAAGAAAGGCTTTGATGTCTGGAAAAGGAATGTTCCTGAGAGTTTGATAGAGAAATAAATCTATATAATCTTCTTTTTCTACTAATGGAGATTATGGTTCAACAAGGGGGAAAGTTCTCAATTTGTAAAACAATTTCATACACATGAATTTTAAAAAACACATTGAAAAGATGTTTTATATTATAATAAAATGTTAAAAATGAACCATATTTCTTTGAATCAAATGCCATACCAGCTTATAGAGGAAACTCCTTAACAGCAAAAAGTTTTACTATATCAGTTGGTATGCCTCCTCATATGAGACCAACTCTAGTTCTCTTTTCCATACAGTGTCATCCTACAGCAAATAATTCATTCAGAAACTGCTCTTCATGGTCAAAATTAGTAATATAAAAAAGTAAATCAATATAAAACTAATTATGCTAGCAATTTTTATGATCTCATTGAGACTGTCGTTATTTATGGAACTAATGAGATACTAAATTTTCATGAATTTTCCAATGTTTTCATTCTATTTTAAACACTGAAACCATCTGCATATTGCAGTTGGGACTATTGATTCATTGCATTGCTGCTGTCATATCCATCCGGTATTCTCTTCTTATTTATAAGGCGCTAGAACATCATAGAAGACGAAAGGTTTAACCACTCTTGAACAGCTCAGTCAAGATGGATTGAATCTCTGCCTCTCATTCTTCTTCTTCCCATCGATTTTGCCTTCACTTTTCCCTGTATCCTGATATTTCTGATCATGTACTATAAGTATCTTATTCACCCTTTCCTTCTAAATGGAGGGCTGACAATTTATTTCTATTAATATACAAACACATAGGGAAGTGTTAAGTAGAAAATTATTTGTCACATAATATGAAGATCTGTGTTTAAGTAATGTGTGAATGGTTTATTCATAGATGATCATAAAAGAAATTATTTAATTTCTAATTTTAAGAAATTATGTAATTTCCATCTTACAAGATGGAAGCTTTATAGATGAAGAATGTGTGAGTAAAAATAAACATTGACAGCAGGATACATGATTCTCCCAAATGTAAGTGAAATTGCTTGGTATTGGTGAATTGGCAAATAAACAATTTAAGACTCAAGCGAGTATAGAATGTCATTTGTAGTATTTCTGGTAATTCAATATTTTTGAAATATTATTAGTTTTTTTTTCCTTATATTTCCAGATCTGCTTAGGTCTTCTCTTCATCCTGTTTTACCTTCCTAATCAGGCAGAAGTCACGTCATTCAGTATCCTGGCATCAGGGAATATGTATATTCAAAAATGAGAGGAAAAGGAAGTCTTTCCTGGCTTTTGGATTTTAAAAGCCTCAGCCCTAAGAGGAAAAACTTGGACTTAACAAAGAATTTGAAAAGACATGATTCGAAGTGGGGAGATAAGACACATCTGTCTTTGATAACAGGAAGAAAAATCAATGAGTAGAAGAGAAATTGGAAGTGGGGCTTGGGGAGAGTTACCCCCTGAGTCACAGGAAGACAATTCAAGCTCTACGTGGTTCAGAGGGATTCATGAGAATTTTTTCCTCAGAAGATCTTAGGACTGGAATAAGTCTCTAAAGCAGACATGAGATATTAAGTGTAGAGAGAGAGACTTCTATTCAAGAGCTGCAGGATGGTGCCACAGGCCTGAGAGATATGAGGAAAACGCTGACAATGAAAAAGAAAGAGAAAAAGAAGATTCTCCATATTTTTCCTTCTAAAGCTTTTGTTTTAAATGAGTAAGTGGAGAACAATACACAGGGCTCTTCCAAATACACATTCATCAATTCTATTTATGTAACAAAATAATAGATCAACAAGTATATTTCTGGAAATCAGAAATAAGCAAGAAGGAATCTTGTATAGCTGCAATACTTGATGTTATTACTGGATTGTCCCAAAATAATTGTTCATAATGAGGTCCCAGTTGCTCTTTTGGGAAGTTTTATATTGAAGTAGTTGAAATTAAAAATACAAAATCTCCATGCTTTTAAAAAGTGCTAATAATAATCCAACATTTTTCTTTTGTTGGATAATGGCATTTTTCTGACTATGTATCTCCTTTTATTTCCTATTTGACCATAAGTGTTTTTGATCTTTTCATTGTGTTGGAGTGGGGAAGGCTACAGTTAGGGGTAGGTTTTGATTTTGACACAAAAAAATAAATGGATCATGGAGAAAAGGAGAGAAAAAAAAAACATAGGCAAAAGAGAGACTAACATGGAAGGAATCTTAGAAAATATTCAACATGATTCAGAAGTAAAAAGTAAGTCGATAATTTCATTCAACAGCTCAAGCCATCCTCCCATCTTAGCTTTCTGAGTAGCTGGGACTACAGGCATGCACCACGATGCCTGAATAATTTTTAAATTTTTGTAGAGATGGGGGTCTCGCTATGTTATGTAGGCTGGTCTTGAACTCCTGGCCTCAAGTGATCCTCCCACCTTCACCTTCCAAAGTGTTAGGATTACATGCATGAGCCACCACACCCAGTCCATATAACATTCTTTATGTAAATTTTCCATCTGTTATGTAGATAATCCTGTGTTAAGACAAAATCAGTTAGTAGACAGTGGCAATTACTATATTATTGATCAGAGTAACTAATTTCTAATTATTTTATTTTTAATCTCTGAAATTAAAACTCTCTGACATCAGTTTTGAGATTATATTAAATTTGAAAAAGGTACCTACTAAGTTAGCACTCTAGTATATGACATTGTTTTCCCTTTTTAGAATAAAATGTATATTTTAAAATACATACATTCTCATTCTCCTGAGAGAGAAACAGGTTGACTAACACTTCTCTATTTCCATAATGATGATTCAAAAATGCTTAGAATTCCAGTTAAATAATTATATCTAGTAGTCAAGGAGATTACAGAAGCAAGTATGTGACAATATTTAGCCATCATATGGGACAAA
>PVKV010033241.1:0-18916 GCA_004027835.1 Alouatta palliata
AAAAAAAAAAAAAAAAAAAAAAGACTGGCCTCAACTTCTAGGCGAGCTTAACCTCACAGCCCAGCACAGCCTCACCTGTCCGCCGTGGGTCCTTGTAGTCAGGGAGTGGCTCCACGTAAGGCTTTAGTTCATCATCTTCGTGACCCACATTCATCCATCGATCTTTCATGATTTGCTGGGGAGCACAGAGAAGGAAAAGGGAAGGGGGAAGAAACTCAGCTGGAAAGTTTCCGTGGGGACCCCAGGCCCTCCCACCAGATGGGCTCCACCGCTCACCTCTAAAGTGCCTCTCTTGCTGGGATTAAGAATGAGAAATTTCTTAAGCAGGTTTTCACAGTCCGTGGACATGTAGAATGGAATACGGTATTTTCCCCTCAGTACCCGTTCCCGCAGCTCCTGTAGGAGGATCCAGGGTTAGAAAATTTAAATCACCCCCAAGGCCAAAGGAAGAAACCTAATATCCAGGATCCTTAGAGCTGAAGCCTGGCCAAGCAGACACAAATGAAGTATGGAAGAAGGCAGACAGGCTGGGACAAGACACCTCACCAGAGAGGCAAGTGAAGTCAAATACCCTCGTACCCTCTAACTTGACCAGTCCGAGGCCTGCAATCCGGAGTGCCTTGGGGGATGAACACACACACAACTTATCCCATGTTTCGAGAAAGGAACTGAGGTTATTCATTCCCAGGTGCAGAAGGCCTTTGACTGCTGCTAACTCAGCAAGCCCTTCTCTGAAGCTTTGGCTCAGGACAAATGTAGACAGGTGGCAAAGGCGGGAGGTCAGGGCTAAGACCAGAGGCCGAGAGGAAATGAGAAGCAATAAAAAGCTTGCACTTCACTCCACCTTGAGGTTCTGTCCATCAAAAGGCAGGGATCCGCTGACCAGTGTATAGAGGATAACTCCTAGGCTCCACACATCCACCTCGGGTCCATCATATTTTTTTCCCTGGAAGAGTTCTGGGGCAGCATAAGGGGGACTGCCACAGAAGGTGTCCAGCTTGTTCCCAAAGGTGAATTCATTGCTGAAGCCAAAGTCTGCAATCTTGATGTTCATGTCAGCATCCAAGAGCAAGTTTTCTGCCTGGGAGGTAAGATGGAAAACATGAGGGAAGAAGTGAAACAGACTAAGGCCCTGGGCAGGAAGGAGCTGAGGGGAATGGGAGAACAAATGGGAAGTCATCTTCAGTCTCAGAACTTTCTCCACCAATTTCAGGGCAGGGCTTCAATCAGCGTGCAGGCTGGGCAGGAGGATGGCAGTGTAGGCCACTCCTCACACGGGCAGCCATGAGAGACTGGGATCGGAAGGCCCAGAGACCATGTGAGCTGTGCAAAGCTTCAGCATCAGGCCCAGGTTAATCAAATCATGTCTGTGAGGACTTGGCAGCCAAAAGACTCACAGGTGTCCTCAAACTTGAGCATCTTGGTAATGGAGATGGTATATGCGTGCGTGCCTGCAAAGCAGCTGGGATACAGCTGTGGAACTTTCAGCACTCTTCCCTGGGTCAGCTACCAGGTTGCCTGAAAGACCGAGAAAGCCTGGAGTGTGCCTGCCTTGCCTGGCAGCACTGAAGGGTGATATGCCGGGAGATGAAATGGCAGAGGCCCCCTGCTCACAGGCTGGAGTGGAACCCGACGTCCAGCCGCAAGGTCTCTATCAGAAGCAGCCCTAGGGGCTTTCTGGTCATCTCAAAATAACAAATGAAAGCCTGGAGTTTCCTGGAAGACTCAGGGCCTGATGGTTATTGATGGTTTTACCATGGAGAACCAGGAGGGAACAACCCAGCCCCCACTTGAAGGCACAGGAGAAGTGCGCGCCTTACCTTTAGGTCTCTGTGAACAATAAACTTCTGGTGACAGTACTGCACAGCAGACACTATCTGAAAGGAAAGAAGAAGGGCTGACCCAGGGCCGCCTGAGGGTGGGCCATGGGGCCTGGCAGAGCAGGGACCCTGTGAACTCGTGCTAAGCTGCCACACAGATAAGCAGAGCCCAAAGTACCCTCCAAGGGCCACTTACAGACAGGCAGCTCATCCTTACATGTCAAACTCCAAAAGGCAGAGGTCAGGCCCAGAGCCTGTGGAGGGAGTCACACCTACCTGGCGGAATTTGGCTCGAGCCTCTTTTTCTTTCATCCTGCCGTGAGCCACTAGGTAATCAAATACCTCTCCTGTAAGAGACCAGGCAGGGACCTCAGTCTGAGCTGGCTGGAGGTGGAAGAAGTAGAGGCACAAGAGGAAGAGGCAGTTCCACACCTACCGCCACTAGCGTACTCCATGACAAGGTAGAGCGTTTTCTCAGTCTCAATCACTTCAAATAATTTAACTACAAGAGAAAAGGCCAAGCCTTAAGTCAAGAAGCAGCAGGGGCCACGTATTGCTCTCCAACATGTCCAGGAGAATCCTAGGGACGAAAGTCTCCCCTCCTTTCATGATCCCCCACTCCCAAGAACAAGCTCCTCTCATGCCAGCCAAACTACTAAGGACAGCCCAGTGTGTCAGAAGGGGAGATGGATTTTGAGCTGAGTTTCCCCAGGGTACTCCTTGAAGACTGCAGACTCCAAAAGGCAGTGCATCTTGGAGAGAAGATGACAATCTGGAAAGCGGAGCCTTGCTGTTGGGGAAGAAGAGGGAAATGACAAAGTATGCTCACCTATGTTGGGATGATTCAAAACCTTCATTATTCTTACTTCGCGGAATAGCTGGAAGATAAAATACCAGCGGTCATGCATGCTCAACTTGCTCCCCTCAGGTCCCTCCAAACAGAGGCCCTGCTAGGATTTTTTTCCCCAAAAAAACAAAACCAGGCAGGAAAAAGAAAATAGGGTGGTTGTCTAGCTCATGCATGGCCTTCCCCGTGGCTGGGAAGTCAAGGAAGCTGGAGGAGGGCTGCTGTGGGGACTTGCTACCTGGCATGGCATCAGGATGAGCCAGCCATGCCCTCTGCTGCGTCTATCAAATCCTGCCCCAAAACAGCAGACGGGTTTTGGCTGGGTGCCTCTACTGGAGGGACTGTGAACCCATGTACGTGAATATTCAGAACCTAAGCTGCTGCCTCGGTTCCGTGACAGCACACACCCCAGGCTGGTCTGTGTAAAGGGGTGGTAGAGCACCAGAGAGGGACCCCATCATTTTCTCATTTACAGCAGTTGGAGGGCTCTGTTGTAGGGGATAGGCCTTCAGGGTGATGATAGAAGAAGCCACTCCTATATATAGCTGATGCCAATTTTAATCAAATCCACCTCCACACACTCACGCTCTCTTTGTGAAACAAAACCAGGGGCTCCAAACCATGTATTTCCATAAAGAAAGATGACAGAAATGAACTCCTTCCCCTCTGCGGGGGCCAGAGAACTGGAGGTGGGGCTTTTTGAAATTCCAGGCCTCATCACTTGCACAAAGAAGAGAACGAGTTTTTGTTGTTGTTTTGTCAGGGGCTTAGGGGAAGCCTTACTTCAACATATGGTTTATGGAATAAAGTGAACACATTTGTTTCCCTTTTAATGATGCCCTAGAGCTCCTGAGCTAGAAAGGAAAAGAAGAAAGAGGTTTTCCAATCTTCAGGAACCCAATGTTGACCTTACCCTTTATTAGAGCCTAGGTTTTTCTTTCTTTTTTCTTTTTTTGAGACAGAGTCTTGCTTTACTGTCAGGCTCCAGGCTGGAGTGCAGTGGCGCGATCTCAGCTCACTGCAACCTCCGCCTCCCGGGTTCAAGCAATTCTCCTGCCTCAGCCTCCAGAGTAGCTGGGACTACAGGCGCACACCACCATGCCCAGCTAATTTTTGTATTTTTAGTAGAGACGGGTTTTCACCATGTTGGCCAGGGATGTCTCGATCTCTTGACCTTGTGATCCACCCGCCCGCCTTGGCCTCCCAAAGTGCTGGGATTACAGGCGTGAGCCACAGCGCCCGGCCAGAGCCTAGGTTTTTCTTCCCTGGTCCAACAGCTATTTTGGATGAAGAGGCAAAAAGCCTGGATACCACCCTCTGGGGGAGTCATGGAGAGCAGCACTGAAATGGGGTCAGCAGTGGCTACCAGGGCTTCTTCCCCTGAGGGTGCTCACCTGGCATGAAAGTGGCATTTTTCTGGGAGAACTTGGGGTTTTCTGGGCTCATCTAGACCCCTGAGGGAGCTAGATTCTTCAATATTCATTTTTTAGGAATCATTGCTGGGATCACATTTTTGGCCAGAATCAGACTGGCTTTAGTAAGAGAGTCTCAAAAGGTTTTGAAAATGGCTCTATTTGTCTGGTGCTGGTGCCTTCCAGAGAGTCAGGAAGAAGTAGGGAGAAAAACAAGGCAGGGAATAAGATGGCTTGGTGGACTGGCAAATATGATGATGGCAGGCTAGACTGCTCCCAAGACCAAGTGGCCCACCCCACGCTGACTTCTACTTCTGTGGGGTTGGAGCCAGTATGTCACGAGCAGCGAAGCAGGGACGTCCTGGTGATGACAGCAATGCTTCCATTGAACTGAAGAACCCCTGAAGGGATTCTGGCATAACAATAAATAGGAAACACCTTGGTTCTAGCTGTTCGCATGTCAGGGGAACAACTCATCCACTCTAGTTCCATAAGCATTGCCCTCAACAACAATCCTCAACCCCTGCTCAGAAGGTTCCCAGTATCACTGTATCTGACTCTGTTAGCACAAATCACGCCTTCTCCTACCTCAACTACCGCAGTATGTTTATGGAGAATATATCTGATTTGCCACAAGATGAACAGAACTAGGTTTTGTTCAGAAAATCTAAGCCGGAGCTCATTCTCTAAAAAATAGCTGGCACAGAACCCAGCGCAGGTTCCCTGCTTCCTCCTATGTCGTATTTCTAAAGCCACTCCCCTGGATCACTCCAGATCTCGAAGAAGCTGCATGTGTTTTCTAGTAGTGGCTACAAACGTGTTTTCGCATAGGGCTGGCCACAAGCCAGAAGATAACAAGATGCAGGAAGTGGGTCAGACAGGTAGGCCAAGTGGCTGGGAATGGACAGAAAGACTTCAGAAGAGCCAGGAAACCCACTCAGAGGATCCAACGAAAGCCCTGAAGGTAGCAGAGCCACAGCAGGGAGGGTGGGAGGGGGTGGTGAGTGAAACAGCCAGAAAATTTAAACCAGGAATTCAAAAGAAGGTCTAAATGGGGTCACTAGATCATTGACTCCAGCAGAGAGGTTTAGAAAGGGACAGGAGGGGCCACGTGCTTACTTTCTGGAGGCTGGAGGAGTTCAGTTGAGTCTTGTCAATGATCTTCACAGCTACCTAAACATGAGACAAAAAAGCCCCAAATCACTTCTTTGACCAGGCGGAAACCAGGACTCTAATCTACTTCCTCCTTTCTATTTCCCACTCCTTTTCATCCCACAGCTTTTTGCACCCTGTATCTCAGATCTCATTTCTCTTGAATAAACAAGAGGCTGGCTACAGTAGCAGTCCCATCACCAACTGCTGGAGTGTCAACCAGGGTGGAAGGAGCGCCATGTCCCCAGCCCTAGTGCTCACCTCTTTCCCAGTCAGGATGTGTCGGGCCAACTTCACCTTGGCAAAGTTACCCTTGCCAATGGTCTTGAGGAGCCGATAGTTTCCAATGTGGGGCTGCTCATCAGCAGAGGTGGCCGAGTTGCGGCCCCGAAGCATGTTGGACTTACTGCTGGGCTTGGAGTCAAGGTGTCCCAAGGTGGGCTGCTGGGTGGAAACAGAGATACTATTACATGCCACCCTTCCAGTCCCCTAAACCCTTGCCCTCAGCTCTCTGCAAAATAAGAAAGGAATGAGGGTGCAGCAGGGGCAAACTCCAGGGGGCTGGTAGGCATGTGAAGAGTCATAGGGCAGGAGAAGAAAGGAGAGGGGTCTGAGACAACAGCCAGTCTTCATTCCAAAGGAGCACATCATAAGGTTCAGTGCTCAGGTCCCATGGGTGGGAAAGCTCAGGAGCAGAGCAGTCCCATCACTGGCTCTCTGAACCTTGACTGGCAACACAACAGCTCCTCTGCCTTATGACGGAGAGCCAGTACCCTGCTTCCCTCTGTGCTGCTTGTGCACACTGGGAGAAGACTGCATCTCAAAATCACGGCAGCAACGTGGTCAGAACTGTTTCAACACCCTCGTCGCCACCAAAACTTACATGAACCTTTACTATTTATCATTTATTTGCTGTCTCACCCAGTGAGAATGGAAGCACATGAAAGCAGGCATATATTCTTTATCCACTGATACATCCCAGCACTCAGAGAGACTGGCTTATGTTTGCTGCTCAATGAATACTTGTACAATGAATGAACTGAACGACTGGGTCTGAGCAAGGCAGCAGTCTGCCCTGCTCTGCCCTCCTGGCTCAAATGAGGGCATAAGGAAGCAGAAGCTACAACAACCAGCACTCAACAGGCATATAAACATAATACAGGTTGAATATCCTTTATCCAAAATGCTTAGGACAGAAACATTTCAGATTTTGGACTGTTTTGGATTCTGGAATATCTGCATATACATAATGAGGTATCTCAGGGATGGGACCCAAGTCTAAATATGAAAGCCATTTATTTTTCACGTATACCTTATATACATGGCCTGAAGGTAATTTCATAAATTTTAAAATAATTTTGTGCATGAAACAAAGTGACAGCATTTTGACTATAACCTGTCACATGGGGTTACGTGTAGAATTTTCCACTTGTGGCATCACGCTGGCACTCAAAAAGTTTAGATTTTGGATCACTTTGGCTTTTGGATTACGGATGTTCAACCTGTACAAAATGGGTATGGTCTAGACAAAAAATATACGTCCACGTGAAGATGTTACATTCCTCTAAGTGCTAAACACAGAGTGACTGTGAGCCAGCAATTCCGCTCCTCAGTATATACACAAGAAATGAAAAGAGAAATCCACACAAAAACCTGTAACCAAGGTTCACAGCAGCACAATCCATAACAGTCAAAAAGTAGAAAGAATTCAAATGCCCGTTAACTGGATGAACGGAGAAACCAATGCAGCATATCCATGTCGGGGAATATTGGTTGGCAGTAAAAGGAATATATGCTACAACACAGAGGAAACTTGAAAACAATGTTGAGTAAACAAAGCTGGTCATAATCACATATTGTATGATTCCATTTATATGAAATGCCCAGAAGAGACAAATCTATAGAGACAGAAAGTAGGATAGTGGTTGCTGAGAAGGATGGGGGGAATTTGAAGGTGACTAAGGAGTGTGGGGTTTCTTTTTGGGGTAATGAAAATGTTCTAAAATTGGTGATGGATATACAACTGTGAATTTAATAAAAGCCACTTATTTACACTTAAGATGGATAAACTGTATGGTATATGAATTCTCTCTCACTAAAACTGTTCGCAGAGTCTGGGCCAGGCAAGGTGCTCATGCCTGTAACTCCAGGACTTTAGGAGACTGAAGCAGGAGGATCACTCGATGCCAGCAATTCCAGAACAGCCTGGGCAACGTAGGGAGACTCTGTCTCTACAAAAAATGAAGAAAACCAGGGGTGGTGGCACACACCTGTAGTCCTAGCTGCTCTGGAGGATGAGATGGGAGGATTGCTTGAACCCAGGAAGAGTTCGAGGCTGCAGCCAGCCATGATAGTGCCACTGCACTCCAGCCTGGGTAACAGTCTGGCGAGATACTGTCTCAAAATAAAAATAAAAAAATAAAAAAAATGGGGGCAGAATCTGGTCTAACTCCTGTTTAGAGCCCTGATGATGTTTCACAAAGAACATCTGGTGCAATTGCTCCAGCATACTGCAACAAAGCATGAGGCCAGAGCCTCATCCCAGAATCATCCAGAGCTGTCTTGGAAACTTCAAGGAAACAGTTTGGAGGGCAGTAGGGTGACCAGAGGAGTGTGAGTCAAAGTTCTTCCTTTCATGGCTCCTGTTGGCTGTAAGTGAAGCACTCAGAAACCACAAAGAAAAAGAATGTCTTGCTACTACCCGAGGAACTGTCCAGCGTTCCTAGGCAAGAAGCTTACTAGCCCACCCAGATGCTTTTCAGGCAGAAACGACAGTAACAACTAAGTACAGTATCCTAATTCTGACATTGTGCCCACGTAGGCCTTTGCATAGCAGCTGCAGGCTGTCTTTCGGTGAACTGTTAGACCAGATCCCAGAAACACGTGGGGTTGGAACTTGGAGGAAGAACCCATGCATCTGGTTAGATGCTTGAAGGGGGAGGCTCCTCACATCCCAGAAGAGGCCCTTTTAACTTCCTTCCTTCTCTCTTCCTCACCAACCTCTGCATCTCCACGAAGCCCCCCAGCCCTTACTGTCTGCTCATTCCAGCCTGTAGAGCTCTCTGGTGCTCTGTTCTCCATATACCCTGCAGTTCACCTAAGCCTGGTTGGTCCTCAGTGCTTGCTAGACAAGCAGATTTTTGAATACCTGCTTTTTTCCCTTCCAAAGGAACTCTAGTGTTCACACTCCTCAAAGAGAAGGGCATTTCTAGGCCCTGCTGGCACCTGATTGGGCCAGTTTCCCGAAGGGTACCCTAGCCCTGTCCAGCAGGGTACTGAAAGCCTGGCCTCCTTGGCTACCTTTTTCTCAGCCCCATCCTCCCTGAAAGTGCTGCTAGACTGCCCCTCACTCTACCCAGTCTGCCTAGGGGGCAATGACAAGGAAAAACCTTCCTTCTGCCCCAACTCCTACGAGAGGAAGATGGGTGGGAAAGTTTCCTTGGCGACCTCTAGTTCACCTTCTAAGTTTTTTTTTTTTTTTTTTTCTTACTTCCCTATACCCAGGTCAGACAACACCTTCTAAGTTTCTTGTCACTCCCCTTTTCTCTGAGGATACAAGCCCAAGGCAGCAGGAAGCATGACAGTCTCTAAGTTCTCAAAATCCAGAACAGGGATTTAGCACCTACCTGGCACTTGGGCCTTTTGCCCCTCTGAAACCAAAGCTGGGCATCCCATGCCCATCCTAAGCTCTGCTCTGCCCATTCCTCTTGGTGAACCAAGGGGCTGGTGTGCATGGCACAGCAGGTCAGCATTCCTTGCCTGGCCCTGTGGCATGCTGGGCCTCAAGGAGCTTAAGCACCACAAGCAAGACTCTGCCATTCATTCTCTTCCTTTCTGGTTAAGACTGCAGATGTCGGAGACAAACTGCCGGGTTTCAAATCCTAAATCTGCCACCTACTCAGCACATATTAACTTTATGATTCTCATCAACATCATCAAGCCAGGTGCAGTGGCTCATGCCTTTACAGGCAGCACTTAGGGAGGCGGAGGCAGGAGGACAGCTTGAGCCCAAGAGTTTGAGACCTGTCATTCACAAAAAGGAAAAAAAAAAAAAGACAATATATTAAAAAAGGCAATATAGCGAGACCCCGTTCACAAAAAGGAAAAAAAAACCAAAACAAAACAAGTGTACATCAACAGTCAAAGGGAGGTGAGATTATTACAAACAAGGAGGAGAACTACCCAAAAGACCTGCAGCCAATACTGTGGCACGTCGGTGCCGGGCAGCGATCTGGAGAACACCGCAGTCCAACAGAACAGGTTCAAGTCCCGCTTCCCCACCTGCAAGCTTTCCTTTTTTAAATCTGTAAAGTAGCTATAAACATTCTCTACTTTATACAGGTAGATGACAGACACATGTAAACGGCCTTATCCAACGTTCAGGAAGAGCAGCCATTAAGTCCCAAAATACTACTGTCCGTCATCAATCCAGAAGTCTCATTGTCAACAACCTTCCATAGCGAAGTGGAGCCTGCTAAGCCAGCTACAGCCCAGCTGGAGGCTGAGGAGATGCTAGGGGCCTTTCTGCAGAGGGGGCCAGACTGAGTGCCCGCTCTCCTCCAGACCTGCTGAAATGCCACACTCCCTCAGCCTGTTGCTAGCCCACACCAGCACCTCTAGCCTTCAAAAGAGGGAAGAAGGGGAGTCAGGAACTCAAGACAGGGTCATTGTGAAGCGCTGGTCCCATGCTCGGTATCTAGGACGGGGAGAGAGAGGAGGTTCTGCTTGTTCAGGAGCCAGGGAAGCAACAAGCACTGGTGTTTGCTCTTTGATCCCCTGCTCCAAAGTCACCAACCCTCTTTTCAGGACTGAACCGTCCAACTCACAGGACTCCAAGTGCTCAATCCTTCCTTTACCCCCTACCCCCTCTTCTATGCTGTAAGATGTTTCCCACAGCAGGGATGTGAGCCAGCATAAGGAGGCAAGCCACTGGGAAGAAGCAGAGAAAGGAGAAAGGGAATAGAGAGGAGAAAGTCTCCAAGAAATGCTTCTTGGGCCAAGGCCCAAGTGAGGCAACTTCCTCACCTGGGTGCTTCCCTGAGGAATGAAGAGGTAAAGGTGTGCAGGGGCTACTATGGAGACAGAGTTTCCCTTTCGGGTTCTGGCTACGCCATTCAGCTTGGCCCTGGGTCTCACCAACAGGATGTTGGGCTGAGGATTAGCTACCCTGCTGGGCCAACTCCACAGGACCTGGTGAAAGCCATGCTCTCCCCTGCACCACCACCCTCCCTGCTCATGGTAAGATGTGGCACACCAGGCACTCCCAAAGCTCTGGCCTACGTCATACCCCAGGCAGGCCCTAAAGGATGGACGAGGTCTGTCGAGAGTAGCCTCAATGGCTCTCAAATAGCCTTTAGAAAGAATAAGGGGTCACCCTGCAAGGCAGTTATTTGGAACCAAAAGGCAGACCAACCAGTTACTAAGCAGGCCTGACTCAGAAGTAGGGTTGAAACAGCTTTGGGTTCTGCTACTGAGTGGAAGAGAGAAGGCAGGACATGGAGGAGAAAAGAAAAAGACAGTTTCACATCCACTGGATCTGCCAGGGCCCTTCTGTCTGGGATCTCAGACTAGGTAGGTGTGTTGCCCGGAAGACAGCCTCCACCCCAAGAGGCCTGGTGCTGACTCAGGTAGGCAGGGCTCCCTGCCCTAGTGCTGGAGGCGCCTACCAACAGTTGGCCCTTGGAGAAGCTTTGGGGCTCTGTAGTTAGGGCTGGCCTCAAGTGTCCTTTGGCTTCCCGAGGGCTGGAGAGGGGCCAAACTGGGAGGGGTGATACTCCCTGGCCAGAAGCAGAGTAAGCCGGGCACTATGGAGTCAAAGGAGAAAAGTGTCCCTTGGGCACCAGCCCTGGCCAACAGCCCCACATCCTAGGCTCCCCTCACTGTAGCACCGGAGCATCCTCCCTGAGGCCTCAGGCCTCTGCCTCCCACCAGCACCTCCTCGCCCACTTGTCCAGCAGCTTGTTCTCAGGGGAGACTCTTCTGGTATGCGCCCCCTCTTCCTTTCCTAGTCAATGCCTCTTCCACATCTGGACACCTTTCCCATGAATATTATTATGCTGGACTGAGGCATGGCACCACTTAGCAACTCTCTAAAGATCCTATGTTTGAGGTGAGAGGGAAGAAAGAGGAGGAGGCAATCCTAGAATGAAAAGAGAACAACATACCCAGCTGGAGAAAGGGACAAGGACTACCAGCGACTTCCATTCAGCAGAGCCCACAGAAGAACCTGTCAGGCAGCGAGGGCAAAGTACAGAGGCCGGGAAGAGCCAGGCCCAGGGCGGGGGCTGCCGGCTCAGCCAGCCACCCTTACTCAGCCGGAGCAGCCGACACCTTCCACCACCTCCTCAGTGAAAAGTAGCTAAGCAGCCAGGCCGAGCGGTTCCTGCCTGGGAACCTGGACAGTGTCGCAACCGAAACCACCACTAGCAGAGAGGTTTGGCAAGGAGAGTAACAGGGACAAAGCCCCGCTGGGCCAGAGCCTGGTGGTCAGGAAGTGCGTGCAATTCCAGGACAGTACACCAGGAGCAAGGTGGGAGGGAAGGGGCAGGAGGGGAATAGGGCAGGAAGGGAGACAGAGAGAAAGAGGCGGGTTTAGATCAACTTCCTTCTCCCCTCCCCCTCCCTCCCTCCCCGGAAGTGGGCTGCCCCACCCTCCCCAAGGTGCTTTGCTGGGTAACAGCTGGTGAGAGGGCGCGGAGACTCACTGCAGCCACTGCTGTCATAAAGCCCTATCTCACCTGTAGCAGGTGGGACTTGGGTAGGGGCAGATCACTTTAACAAGGCCTCGAATAGGGCTGGGGAGGAATATGTGTGACTCAGATGTGCTGACCCGGAGTGGCAGCCCTGCCAAAGACCAGCAAACTACCCCCTCAAGAACGACGTGGGGAGGAGGGTGAGCAGAAACCAGCAAGCCGACAGTGGCGGATGGACCTCCTACTTCCTAAAAACGCAGTGCTTAACCTTAGAAACATGCACATTCCACTTACACACAAAATACTTTGGATATAATTTCAGGGAGTTCAGGGACTCTATGTAAAGCCCCCTAGAGGTCTATGTTTTCTAGATAATGGGCTTTTATCACTGATAGAGCATTCTATCAATGATAAAATCATGTTTAATCCTAGATTTTGCCCCAAAGCTATAAACAATCCAAATGTCCCTTTTAGGTTCCTTCCAGGCCTGCTTCTGAAAGTTTACCCCTAGATTCTCACTCACCTCCAAGTCTCCAGTCACCAATCCCCTGCCTTACCTTCAAAACAACACTGCTTTCTCAAGGAATTCCAAAGGCCTGGGATTCCTCACACCTTCCTCCTGCTAAGCCCTCACTATCTGGGTATGCAGTGAGCTCAGGCCAAGTTGGCTGTCTCTCATCTGGAGAAGACCCTCCTTTCAAACCAACCACCCCTGTCTATCTGCTGGTTGCAGCCTTTCCTCTGGATCTCAGATCTATTTCTCATTTATTCCAGGACTCTAGGCCAGGCTCCCTCTCATTAAGGAACTCCATGACCTTCTCATGTTGGTAGCCATTAACCCACCAGGGAGAGCAAAGCTTCCTCTGTGCCCCTACAGCACTTAAGCATACATCCCTGCAAGACCATGGTACTCAGGAGAGGCCAAGAAATGTTTGCCTTACCCATGAGCCCTGGTCAGCAGATTCAACATTTCTGATCACTGTATGTCCAACGCTTACACTGTTTTCTCCAAACACAGACCTACATGGCAGGTAGTCCCCCTGTTTTTCATTGAGAAACTGACATTCAGAGGTTATGAGACTTGCCCAAAATCTCAACACTTCTAAGTCCACAGCTGCGGCCGGAGCCCAGAGCTTTTGTCACCATTTCAGCACTCTGCCAGTCAGTCCCCCTTACCAGTTTCTCATCAACCCTTCTTGATGCCGAATTGTGCTCTCATTTCCCCTAGAAGAAGATAAGCCCCTGGTTCTTCCTCTACATGTTAGGAGGGAGAAGGTATGAAGACTCAGCAAAGGTGCTCGGGACAATGAACGATGATGTGCGATTCAGGCCAATGGTGGACAGCTGTCTACAGGCCTATCCCGGTGGTCCCGCAGCAACCCTTCCTTTTCCCAGCCCCCTCAAAGTGGGCCCTGACTTCAGTGGAGGAGGTCAGCTGTAGTTTATTCTGGATCCTGGGCTCGAGCCTTCCTGGGACCTCCGGCCCCTTCACTCACTGGTAGACTGAGAACCAGAGCAGGATCAAACAGCTTGTTTTTTCCAGTCCCTTCATTTAACCAGGGCTTTGCAATGTGACAGAAGGACTGTTTCCTCAATCCTATTTGTGGGAGACAGTAAAGGGTTTTATAAACTGAGGAAGTATAAAGCACTGACCTCAAACAGAAAGGCTGGGAAGAGACAGGGTGGGACTTAGATAAAAAGACACATGGGGGCCGGGTACAGTGGCTCACACCTGTAATCCCAGCCCTTTGGGAGGCTGAGGTAGGTGGATCACTTGAGGTCAGGAGTTCGAGACCAGCCTCGGCAACATGGTGAAACCCCATCTCCACTAAAAGTACAAAAATTTGCAGAGTGTGGTGGTGCATGCCTGTAATCCCAGCTACTCGGAGGTTGAGGCATGAGAACTGCTTGAGGCGGAGGCTGCAGTGAGCAGAGATTGCACCACTGCACTCCAGCCTGGGCGACAGAGTGAGACTCTGTCTTAAATAAAAGCCACATGGGGCTGGGCACTGTTGCTCATGCCTTAACCCCAGCACTTTGGGAGGCCAAGGTGGGAGATGACTTGTGCCTGGGAATTCGAGACAAGCCTGGGCAACAAAGTGAGACCCTCTCTCTCCAATTAGAAAATTAGCCAGGCATAGTAGCATGGGCTTGCAGTGTCAGCTACTCGGGAGGCTAAGGCAGGATGACTGTTTCAGCTCAGGGGGTCAAGGTAACAGTAAGCTATGATCGTGGCACTGCACTCCAGCTTGGGTGGCAGACTAAGACTCGTCTCTCTCTTTTTTTTTTTTTTTGAGACAGAGTCTCACTCTGTCACCCAGGCTGGAGTGCAGTGGTGTGATCTTGGCTCACTGCAACCTCTGCCTCCTGGGTTCAAGTGATTCTCCTACCTCAGCCACCCAAGTAGCTGGGATTATAGGTGAACGCCACCACGTCCAGATAATTTTTGTATTTTTAGTAAAGATGGGGTTTCATCACCTTGGCCAGGCTAGTCTTCAACTCCTGGCCTTAAGTGATCCACCCGCCTAGCCTCCCAAAGCACTGGGATTATAGACGTGAGACACCGTGCCCAGCCTCTCTTTTTTTTGAGATGAGGTATGGCTCTATCACCCATGCTAGAATGCAGCATTGTGATCTTGGCTCACTGTAACCTCTGCCTCCTGGGTTCAAGGCATCCCCCTACCTCAGCCTCCCGAGTAGCTGGAACTACAGATCCATGGCAATATGGCTGGCTAATTTTGTATTTTTTATAGAGATAGGGTTTTGCCAGTTTGCTCAGGCTGGTACTGAACTCATGAATTCAAGCAATCTGCCCACCTTGGTCTCCCGAAATGCTTCGATTATAGATGTGAGCTACCACTCCCAGCACAAGATTTTGTCTTTTTTTTTTTTTTTTAATACAGTCTCATTCTGTCACCCAGGCTGGAGTGCACTGGCACAATATTGGTTCACTGCAACCTCCGCCTCCCGGTTGAAGCAATTCTTCTGCCTCAGCCTCCTGAGTAACTGGGACTACAGCCGCACACCACCACACCCAGGTAATTTTTGTATTTTTAGTAGAGATGGGGTTTCACCATGTTGGCCAGGACAGTCTCGATCTCTTGACCTTGTGATTCACCTGCCTCAGCCTCCCAAAGTGCTGGGATTACAGCGTGAGCCACCACACCCCACTAAGACTTGCCTCTTAAAAAAGTCATGTGCCTGTGGCAAGTCAATATTTATTTATTTATTTATTTCTTTATTTCAGACAGGATCTTGCTCTGTTGCCCAGGCTAGGGTGCAGTGGCGCGATCTTGGCTCACTGCAACCTTTGCCTCCTGGGCTCAAGATCTTCCTTTCGAGTACCTGGGACTACAGGCATGTGCCACCAAGCCCAGCTAATCTGTGTATTTTTTGTAGACAGGATTCTGCCATGTTGCCCAGACTGGTCTCAAACTCCTGAGCTCAAGCAATCCTCTCACGCTGGGCTCCTAAAGTGCTGGGATTACAGGTGTGAACCACTGTGCACGGCCATATGGGACATCTTATAACTGGAAGTTGGAGTCCCTAGTTTTTTGACCCTTCTTCCCTCCACCATATCCAGGAACTGTCTTTGCATCCTTTGATTCTCAGCTATCAACTGCCAAGAGTCAATAAACCAGAAGAGCAAACTTGTAAAACTGGCAGGCACTTACCAGTGGAGAGGCTGGATGCTCCCACCCCCAAAATTAACTGTGACTGCTTTACTTGAGAAACAGACAGATTCCTTTACTAACCCATTGTAGATGGGAGGTAGGGGCTGCTCCCTCTTTCCAGCCAGGGTAGGGGCCCCCCTCACAAAGGATACCAGAAGAGCCTGCAACCTAAGCACAAGGCCAAAACCAAGGTGACTTACTGCCCTTTAGCTCTCTGAGCTGCAATCCTCACCCCAAGGTAGGTAGGGAGATAAACACTACAGCCTGGGCCATGAGGTGGCCCCCTCCCGCACAGCCCCAGGCCTCAAGCCTGCCTGGGAAAAACCTGACATGGCATAAGATGGAACAGAGAGCCACCTCCAGCTCACTCCCCTTCAGACCTGGAAGCCACAATGCAAAAAGCACTCTCCAAATCTCCTGCCTTCAGAGCAACCTGAAATGATGGGCTCCTCTTGAAACTGGATTTTACTGAGCAACCAGGGTTTCAGAGGCTTCCAGGACTACTTACATCCCTGAGAATCTGCTTGCTGGGGTATGCTCTCTAAATCCCCCACTACTGTCGCCCCAGCAAACCTTTGTTGAACAGTACTCTGGAGCCCTGGCTCTAGTTGCAAAGCTCAGTGAGATGTGGCTCCTGCTTTCCAGAAACTCAGAAGAGGGAAACTATATAGAAAACTTACTACAGTTGGGCCAGGCGCAGTAGCTCACACCTGTAATCCCAGCACTCTGGGAAGCTGAGGTGGGCAGATCATGAGGTCAAGAGATCGAGACCAGCCTGGCCAACATGGTGCAACCCCGTCTCCACTAAAAATGCAAAAATGAGCTGGGCATGGTAGCACATGCCCGTAATCCTGGCTACTTGGGAAGCTGAGGCAGGAGAATCGTCTCACCCAGGAGGCAGAGGCGGCAGAGAGCAGAGATCGTGCCACTGCAGTGTAGCCTGGCGAGAGTGAGACTCCGTCTCAAAAAAAGAAAACAAAAATAAAAACATAACTGCAGTCGCTCTGCCCACCTCTGCTGCTTACCAGCTGACTGAATGTGAGCAAAGTGACATGACTTCTCCAAATCTGTTTCCTCATTTGGGATGTAAAGATGCTAGCTATACCCATTTCACAGAATTAGAGTGAAGATTAAATAAGAAAATCTGGCCAGATACAGTGGCTCATGCCTGTAATCCCAGCACTTTGGGAAGCCAAGGCAGGCGGATCCCTTGAGCCTAGGAGTTCAAGGCCAGCCTGGGCAACATGGCAAAACACAGTCTCTACAAAAAACACACAAAAATTAGCTGGGGTGTGGTGGCATATTCCTGTAATCCTAGCTACTTGGGAGGCAGAGGCGGGAGGATCACCCAAACCCAGGGAAGTAGGCTGAGGCTGCAGTGAGCCATCACCCACTGAACTCCAGCCTGGGCGACAGAGTAAGACCTTGTCTCAAAAGAAAAAAAGATAATTCAAGGAGGAGATGAAGAAAAAAAAAAAAAGAAAGAAAGAAAAAAGAAAATCCACGTCAGTTTTTACCATAGAACCTGGTGTTTAGTAATGTCTTGATGTATTCTCCTATTACCTAGCTTCACTTTTGTGTAGGAACCATTATTTCCCGTCTCCAAGGGTTCTGGGCACTGGGAAAACCTACAATATCTAGGAACTTGGCTGAAAGTACCAGTGTAGCTAAGATGATTCCTGTCATCCTGGTATTCCTTCCATAACAAGGAAAAGTCAAATTCTTGCCATGGCTGGGTAATCAGGCAAAGAGGAGCCCCCCCGCCTTTTTTTTTGAGATGTAGTCTCGCACTGTTGCCCAGGCTGTAGTGCAGTGGCGCAATCTCAGCTCACTGCAATCTCCACCTCCTGGGTTCAAGCAATTCTCCTGCCTCAGCCTCCCAAGTAGCTGGGACTACAGGTGCGCGCCACCACAACCAGCTTATTTTTTTGTATTTTTCGTAGAGACAGGGTTTCACCATGTTGGTCAGGATGGTCTCGATAGAGGAGCCTCTTTTCTAACATAAAACCATCCTGCAAGAGGAGTAGGTGAATGACAATGTGCCCATGCCTCTGCCCTGTGTGTGGCCCAGAGGATGATGACAGTGGTCCTGCCAGGGTTCTTCCCTTCCTCATCAGTTCCTCAACTCCTTCCTCTCAGGAAAGGTCCAAGAGAAACAGCCGACATACACACGGTGCCAAGGGCTGGGGAAAGCTCACACTGCCAGCCTCGCACTTTATGCGGTTCCTCCCATACCAGTGGGTTACTGTAACCATGGAGACCAACAAGTTCCTCCATATCACAGGGGAGCCAGCCTGCCAGTAGCCCAGGGCTCTGGTGGATGGGGGTGGTGGGGGTAGAGAGAAGGCA
Source organism: Alouatta palliata (assembly GCA_004027835.1). Classification (NCBI taxonomy): domain Eukaryota; kingdom Metazoa; phylum Chordata; class Mammalia; order Primates; family Atelidae; genus Alouatta; species Alouatta palliata. Next base: position 17,947 of record PVKV010033241.1, read on the forward strand.
GCCTGCAGCATAGAGGTTTGGCTCACTTTACAGAGGACTGTGGGGAGGTAGCAGATCCTAACTAGTGCAGCTGAGGTGGCTGGGCTTCCTCCTAACCTCTCTTTCTTTGCCTAGTGTGTATGTTCTCAGATTTTCTGGGCTCTCTAGACACTGGGCTTCTCTTCCTATCTCCACTGCTATATACTCGGGTGTTATATAGGTACAGTAGTGAAGGGTGTCATTCTGGAGTTAGACCTGTGGTGATAACCCAGCTCCACCATTCTGCACATGCACATATACTAAAATCGGAACCATACAGAGAAGATTAGCATGGCCCCTGTGCAAGAATGACACACAATTTTGTGAAGCATTCCATATATATATTTTTTTCTTTTGAGACAAGAGTGTCGCTCTGAAACCCAGGCTGCAGTGGAGGGGCTCAATCTCTGCTCACCACAACCTCCGCCTCCTGGTTCAAGCGATTCTCCTGCCTCAGCTTCCCGAGTAGCTGGGACTACAGGCTTATGCCACCATACCCAGTTAATTTTTGTATTTTTAGTAGAGACAGGGTTTCACCATATTGGTCAGGCTAGTCTTAAACTCCTGACATCGTGATCCACCCACCCTGGCCTCCCAAAGTGCTGAGATTACAGGCATGAGGCACCGTGCCTCGCCACATTCCATATTTCCTAAAAGATTAAAAATTTTATAATTTCAGGCGGGACATGGTGGTTTATACCTGTAATCCCAGCACTTTGGAAGGGTGAGGTAGGTGGATCATTGAGATCAGGAGTTTGAGACCAGCCTGGCCAACATGGTAAAACCCTGTCTCTACTAAAAATACAAAATTAGCCGGGTGTGGTGGTGCATGCCTGTAATCCCAGCTACTCAGGAGGCTGAGGCAGGAGAATCGCTTGCACCTGGTAGGCAGAGGTTGCAGTGAGCTGAGATTGTGCCATTGCACTCCAGACTGGGCAACAAGAGTGAGACT
>PVKV010033242.1:0-18915 GCA_004027835.1 Alouatta palliata
GGAGGAGTGGGGAGGAAGATGAGTGGGGAGGAGGGGGAAGTGAAGGAGGGGGAGGGGGAGGACAATGAAAAGGAGGAACCACCATGGCGGCTGCTGCCTAACACTCAACAGCATTTACGAGGTGCCAACCCCACTCTGGACACTGCACACACGCTCATCTTCCTGCAATGCTATTACTCTTCCCATGTGACAGGTGAGGAAGCTAAGGCACTGAACGTTTAGTGTTCACACAAGGCTGGATCCACACCCTGGGGAGTTCAGGGCTGGAGTTCACGATCTCAGTCATTTAGCTGTACTGCCTCTAGATAAGACAGCTTCTTCCCTCCCCCAACTAAACAGTCAAAGTTCAATTAAGACATTGTACTATCCATTCATCTCAGAGTATATCTGATCACCAGCAAATTCCTGCAGAGATGGCTGACTAGGTTCACTGGCTGACGGAGCACCCAGGCTTGACCCACCCCTGGTCTGCAGACCCTAGTCTTGTCCCACCCTCTTCTCCCCACCCCTACCCAGGGCCTTGGGCGGGTATTAAGAAAGTCAGCTCCTAGAGACACAGCAGGTGCCAGGCATCTCAGCCTGTGCTGTGCATACACACCCACAGACAAGTACGGGAAACCTGTGTAGAGCGGGGACCCCAGGAAGGCTGTGCACAGAAGCGGCCCCTCGGTGGAGACCTAAGGGAGGCAAGAAGAAACAATGGGGACTAGTGCGTGGTGGCAGGTGTAGCAGACAGATGGAACAAAGGAAAAGGTCAAAAACAAGAAGGCACGGGAGTGGCAGGATAGTCTGAGACTTGCGTTCTAGAAACATCACTGTGGCTATAAGGTGGGGGCAGACCAGAGGACAGAAGAGAGCCCAGGAGGCCGTTTTGGAAATGCAGCACGGGAAGATGGCATGCTGGACCCCGTCCAGGCCCCACGGGGACAGAGCAGAGACAGGTGCAGCTCGGAGGGGCTGCGGGCAGCAGGAGGAGTGTGAGGGGGAGGAAGACTCAAAGACGGCCCCAGGTTTCTGACTGCAGCACTTCTGCCACAGGTGTGACGTCCACCGAGAAGAAATCCGAGAAAGCTGCTGGGGAGGGTAAGAAGCAATGCTAGGAAATAGAGATGAGTTTGGTTTGGAAATGCTGAGCTACTGTGAGATACCAAGAGGCGGGATCAGCAAGCAAATGGGAGACACAAATCCGGGCTTATGAAAAGGCCCAGGGTGATTCAAGCTACTGGCCAGCAGGAGGGAGACCACCCAGGGAGGGTCGGGTGTCGGTGCAGGGGAGAGGAGAGGCCAGCACTGCAGGCACAAGCAGGAAAGGAGGAGACCGCATGGCCCGTGGGGGCGGCACTGGCCTCGGGGCCATAGCTCTGCCAGTGGCAGTGGACATCGGTTCGGAGTCTAACTTCTCTAAAATTGGGAGGCTGGGCTCAATGCGTCCTGCACAGCGGGTCCCTGCCTGCCCAGCGTTCCTGTGTAGGTGATACCTTCAGTTAACACTTGAGGATCTTTTACATTCACTACCTGTTTCGCCCATGTTTGATATCCAAAAAGATGATAGGTTCTTTGAGGTTAGGGAAGCTGTCATATTCCTTCTGTATCCTTACGGTACCAAGTGTGATGGTGGCCTTACAGTAGTTGCTCAATAATAAACGCAGCTGAAAAAAAACATCCTTGCCCTACTTACTCAGACTGATTGCACCGGCTTCGCCCACTCTGCAGGGGAAGCTTTTCGTTACAACCCCCTCCTATACATTTACATACATTATAAGACTTATTTACACTAGTGTCGGCGCCGCTTAAAAATGGAAATGTACTGAATGCAAATGTGTGAAGAAGGCTCTTGCGCCCAGGACCCACTGGTATCCCGGCTGTGCTACCAACAGATCTGTGTGTTTTCTCCCTCTTAAGGGGAAAACGATGCCGTGACAGACAGGTCCTCTTTTTAGTGACAAGTATAAACTGCTGAGATTAGAGGGGTCAGGATGTGGTTTATGCTGGGTCAAAAGTTGCAGAGAATTCAAAGCTTGTGATCTCGTAAGCCCGCTCTGATTTCCCAGGATGCAGACCTATCTCTGCTTTGTTTGCACCGCCCTCAAACGAGGGATGTTGACAGTGAATGCGGAATGACTACCCCACAGACAGACGGTGCTTCAGGACAGTGTGGACAAGGGAGGGCTCGGGTTCTGACCAAATACTGCATTCCATCAGGGAGGTTTCACCAGGCAACTAGGATCCCCTGCCAAGCAAATGAGAAACCCAGGGCAGGAGAACACTGCTGCCCTGCCTGGCATGACCCCTTGGTCCACGGTGTGGGATGCATCCGCACGCAGCCACTGGAAAGACCTAGACGCCCTGAAGTATGGTGCTGCGGCCTTCTCTCCCTCTGTAAATGGCATCTGGGCCAGATAATGAGAACTCTAATTCTCCTACTTATGAACTTACCCAAGCTGGTAGTGATTGTTGATATTAGATATTTTAATCTAGCTCAGAATTATGTATCTTAAAACCTCAAAATACGTATCTGCCCACATAGTTCTTACGAACGCACACAAGAGAGGCACAAACGGAATCACACGGGGTCATGAGTGTGATGAGATGGGAATCCGTGGCTGAGCGATGTCTACTTACCTGCCGTAATTAGAGAGCACGGCAGCTCAAATTCATCCTATTTCTAAGTAGATAAAACAGCAATGACATCTAAACGATAGGACATTATTTTCAGAAGCAGCAAATCCAATAGGTTACTTTATTAAATAGTTATGAAAACTAAGTGTAAATATAGGTTTAGCTGTTAATATTCCCCATATAATCTGTCTCTGATCCAAAACAAGAAAAAAGTAAGAAGTGGTTTTGGCTCGATTGCCAAAGGCAAGGTGGTCAGGAGGGTGGAGGAGGAAAGGCGCTGTGGGGCGAGGAGGCACAGCTGGCTGGAAGATGAGCAAGCCCCTTAGGCACTATTGATCCCATCCGTGCGCTCAGGGCACTGTGCAGTCCAACCCTTCATTTCCCAGAGGACTGGAAAACAGGATCCAGAAGGGCTACATGACTTCCAACTGCTGCAAAACAAATTACCTCAAAACTCAGTAGCTTAAAACATGATTCGTTTATTACCTCACACAGCATCTGAGGGTCAGGAATCTGAATGGTTCTGGCCCACGATTTCTAATAAGGCTGCAAAGATTTCTGCCACCGCTGCTGTCATCTGAAGGTTTGCTTCGGGCTAGGTTCTGCTTCCAGGATGGGTAACTCACATGGCTATTGCCAGGAGGCCCCCTTTCCTCACTAGGCCCATCCGATAGGGCTGCTTAAGTGTCCTCCGAAATGACAGCTGGCTTCCCCAACGAACATGAGGAAGAGGGCACATCCAAGAGCAGGGCAAACACCATGATGCCTTTTATGGCCTAGTCTTGGAAGTCACTCACTGTTGCTCGGTCACAGTCTGTTCATTAGAAACGAGTCACCACGTCTGGCTCATGTGACATCAGGTTTCATGGAGCTGAGATTAGACTCCAGTTTTGAGAGGAGGATAATAAAAGATTGGTTAATATTTAGAATATTCTAAAACCCCAACATGTATCAATGCCATAAGGCTTGCAAGGGGCAGAGACTGCTGTATCTAGCCAGTCATTTGTGTGAGGCAGGGTGGGGGGCAGGGGCTGTGATGCGATGGGAGCCAAGAGTTGAGTCACAAAAGCAGCAAGTCTGTGTGGCAAAAATGTTGCCTCATCTCACACTGATGTCTTACCCACGTCCAACATAAACACTATCAGTACCTTTGGTAACATTTTTGAATTACGAAACACCACTAAAATAAACATGCTTACATACATAAAACTACATAATAACAAAGAATAATGTTATGTATATTGCTAACTCATCCAAAGTTGCCTCCATATAATTTAAATGGGAGAACATCATATTTGTTAACAGAGACATAAAAATATTACTGTGGGAGAAAACAGAAAATAAATGGGCTGTTTTAATCTCTGCTTACTAAAATACATGTTGTCACTGTTAAATTATTTCAGCTGACTAAACCATATGGTCAGAGGCAGATTAAATTACCAAAAATACCATCTGAACGACTACTTGATTCCCTTCTCATCAACCGTCCAGTTTTCACTGTTATTGGATGACTTTACAGTAACTACCAAGAGCCAATCCATACAGCAAACCTCAAGTTTTCGGGAAAAAACAGGTTGCCAGATGCTTTTAAATGATGTAATAATTTATATTTCACAGCCCATTTCTTAAAAGGTAAAAGCACACTGCCAAGCTAAATCATTGCAACCTAACTAAAACACTGTTTACTCGAAAGCAAATTTTTAGAGTAGACTTAAGTCTCCCGCTAAAGACCAAGACCTCCCGTGATCAAGCATTTTCCCTATTAAGTGACCCACGGGAGAACCACAAGGACTATTTATTATTTCTAATTCTTCGGGGTTGGTGTTCCACGAGGGTAGTGTAGAGGAATAATCTTCAGGTCTTCTCACAAGAAGCGAAAAAACTCACTGATCGACTGTGTCACTATCTAAACTTTTACTTTCTAAGTAACTTACAAATTTTAATTTTAACTTACTGGGAAAGGGTCCTGAAAAAAGAACACCCGAGTTAACTAAGTCACTTCATTTAGGTATTTGTCTCCTCCAAAGCTCATGTTGAAATATGATCCCCAGTGTTGGAGGTGAGGCCTAGTGGGGGTGTTTGCATCATGGGGGCGGATCCTTCATGCATGGCTTTGTGCTCTCCCCATGGTAAAGGAACGTGTTCACACAGATTTGATTATTTAAAAGTACCTGGCACCTCCCCCCCCTCTCTCTTGCTCCCTCTCTCACCATGGGACACATCTGCTCCCCTTCACCTTCTACCATGATTAAAAGTTTCCTGAACTGCTCATCTGAAGCAGATTCTGTTGCCATGCTTCTTGTACAGCCTACAGAACCATGAGCCAAACAAACCTCTTTTCTTTCTAAATTACCCAGTCTCGGGTACTCCTTTATAGCAATGCAAAACAGACTAATACAGCAGGCTAGTAAGATCACTCTGAACAATGGCAAAACTTCTCTTAAAACCAGAAGCCTGTACTGTGTAAAACACTCATATCTATGGATTTATATAACAGATCAGTTTTTGTTTCTTAATAAAAGTTCCCACTGAAAACAACAGTTTTGTTTGCAAGAAAGAGTGGTATCTTTCCTCCTACTCATCGTTAGAATAGAAAGGGAACATGATATACCTTAGAGACCAGACACATGCTTCATTCAGTCTCTCAAATATTTCTGAAGCACGTTTTGTGCCACATGTAGCAGAGGTAGCCACGAGCCCTCCCAATTCCATCACCTAGGGAGAACAGCTGGAATCCAGGTGAAGGAGTAATATCAGCCTACTGGAAGCTTGGAAGGCTCCAGCCCAACAGCTCCCAAAACCTTTACTTGGGCAAAAATCAAAAGATACAAAGGGTTTAAGAATAAAGACCTGGGTAGAGTACAGGGTGAGGAACAAGAGAGAAAGGCCAGGTTTTGGATTTTCCAATGCCTGCGCCTGTCCTGGGCAATTTAATTACAACTTTAGGAAATGGGACTCATCAGCCTTGGGGGTTTGTCTAGAACCTCCCAGGCAGTTGTCAGTATTGAGAAACACTGGCTTCATCCATGCATTTCCACTTTCACAGTCACCACTCCAACTTGGTTTATGAAACTCAATGCTGCAAATGAGAGGAGGGCAGATTTCTATTTTGGATTCAAAGTCACAGACTGCTTCACACCTACTCCACTTGCTCACAAATAAAAAATACGTTATGATAAAGGCCACCACTTCACTTATTTCACTGTGTAACCTCAGAGAAAAGCTGGCTGGTGGGGGATACTGCAAGGCTGGCTCAACATTTGAGAACTGTAACCATGACTGGTGCTGAAGTCACAAACTCCAATCGCATCATCATTAATCCTCAACCATTTAACTTCTCTAACGGGAAGACGGCCTGATAAATCACCCTGCACATTCACTCCATGCACAGTCGGTCAACTGCCTTCATTTAACAGAAATCTTCCAATTTAAATTCCTATAGCTTCACACAGATGAAATGGCCATCAGTGACCCAGCCAGTTGAGTTTAGAACTTCTGGGCATACAAAATGCAAACGGAAAAGGTTTGCAAACGCTCTGGCACATCCAGTAAGTCCTGGTCTATTTCCATGAGCTTAAGCAACAGATTCTGCCTCTCTGAGCCTCAGTTTCCCAAGATAGAACATGGAAATTTAAGAACAACTCCATCCCATTTCCTTTGAACCATAAGGGCATGATACAAGTTAGATATTAAGTCCCATCATTAAGAATATTACATTTGCCTTCCTCCAATTTGAGGGTCCAGCCTTTACTCCTCTTGCAGTCACTATTCAGGCTACTAAACTTCCTTTTCTCTCCATAATTAACTCATAATCAACTTGCTTAAAAATTTATGCATATTTTACTTCTGTGGTCCTCCTCTCCCAATCCATAACCCTCGTCTAATCAGAGAAAAAACATCAAACAAACCCCAAACAAGAAAAATTCTAAAAAATCCCTGACCAAGCTTCCTCAAAACTGTCAAGGTCATCAAAAAAAAACAAAAAAAGGAAAGAAAGTCTAAAAACGTGTCACAGTAAGAAGGTAAGATCACTAACTGGAATGTGGTATTCCGGATAATGTAACGTATTGAAACAGAAAACACTGGGGAATGTTGTAAAAAAATCTGAATAAAGTGAGAACTTTAGTTAATAACATATCAATACTGTTTCTTTATAACAAATAAATCATACTAGTGTAAGATTTTAATAACAGGGAAACTGGGTATGAGATACACAGGCTCTCTGCACAATGCTCCCAATGTTTCTGTAAGTCTAAAACTGTCCTAGAAAAAAAATTCAAAAAAATTACAAAAATGTGTGCATAATCCCATTTCCCTAAAGGGAAAGCAATCACACTGAACACTCCTGGGCCAACATCTGTCAAGCATGTATTTCTAGGGGGCCTGTTCATTTTTAGTGGCAATTTTAAGCCCTCTCACCTCCCTCTTCCTTCAAGGAAACTCAGGTATTAATCTCTTGATAAACGCTCACTCGAAAGCCAGTTTTCCAATGAGAATAATCAGCTCAGCTCCGGGGACAGGACGGGAGAGGCCTAAGAGGAATCTATTCCACAGCACCATCCTCTTCAAGAGCTGCCGGGCCATCCCAAATGTTCATGCTGGGCAGAAGGCAGCCCAGGGAAGGCGCGCACAGGGACAGCTGTTTGTTACATTAACATGCAGCTTTTACTTTATTCCTGGGTCTAAATAAGAGTTTATGAAGCAGGTCAGCTCTTAGCTCTCGGTGATAACTCCCCATTCCTGAAGGCAAGAACAGCAGCAGATCCTTTAAGAGCCAATAGATAATTCTAGCCCATAAGTTAGCTGAGCGCCTGACACTTTAAGGAGTCTTTTATAGCCCCAATCTCTAACACTGGCTCTGAGTCCACCGCCTCCCCAGTCAGGGGGTGGCACGCAAAGCCCTCTCTCAAGCGCAGCTCACTTCTTGTTCTGGGTTTCTCAACTACAGCTGAAGCAGGTTCTCTTACTTTAGAAAAATGAACTTCTGCAAACTGAACTAGAAAATGTCTCTTTATCAAAAAAAAAAAAAAAAGGGGGGGGGTGTATTTTAGAAAATTATTTCCCCTGTGACTTATGTAAAAATCAATTGTATTTTAAAATTTAGAAAATAATAATCATTCCCAATAGATAAGAATAAAAGGTGGAAGGAGAGGGGTGATAGCCTCAGGCAGCACTTGGGTCATGAGCGGCGCCCAAGGGCCACAGCAGAGCAGCCGCAGGGAGGCCAGCAGGAGGCAGCCTCATCAGCAGGCCAGGCTGTAGTTCACATCCCTGCTGCTCCACCTCCTCCCCCAACCCAGCGTCACCACCATCCTGTCAATACATCTGCAAGACTGTTTTCCTCCCCACTTCACCGCAGCCCACGAGCAGGTCTTGCAGAACTACAGTGCAATACTACTTGTCACCAGTAGGTGCCGCCATCTCCCACCACCATCTGGTCAAAGCCTTTCTGTGAGGGCCTAACTTCCTTACAACTGGTTCCTTCCTAGGCCAGCTCTGTAACCACTGAGTCAGAACTGGCTCCAGGGCTGGAAGTGGTGGCTCACGACTGTAATCCCAGCACTTTGGGAGGCCCAGGCAGGAAGACAGCTTGAGCCCAGGAGCTCAAGACCATCCTGGGCAACATGGTGAGACCCTTCCTCCGTAAAAAATTGTAAAAATTCGCCAGGTGTGGTGATACACAGCTGTAGTCCCAGCTACTTGGGAGGCTGGGGCAGGAGAATCACCTGAGCCCAGGAGTTTGAGGCTGCAGTGAGCCACGATTGCAAGACCACACTCCAGCCTGGGCAACAGAGTGAGAAATCCTTTGTCACTTCCTGCCACCAAAAAATAAAACACTTGAATTTGTTTTGAAGAGCATCTCCAAGCAAAAAAATGAGTCTCAGAATGATATGCAGAGCCCCAAAAGGGCTGAGGGCTACAAATGAAATGGGAAATCTGTAATTAAGCTTCTCCCCTGACTCATCTCATCACAAATCATTTCAGAGTCAGATATTCCTGGCAGTACAGCCCAGGTAGAGCCAATCCAAGTGTGAGTGAGAGGGACTGATGCATATTCAACACCCACCCCAGGCCAGGCACTGGGGTGGCACTAGTGTGTTCTCTCTTTTACTCCTCATGAGTCCCCCATACAGCAATTCTCCCCCAATCTGAGGTTCTCTGCACAGCAATTACCTGTTCTCTTCAAAGGGAGAAACCTCAGACTTCAGTTGACTTCTCTTGGGGGACCATTAGAATTAGACCTGGATTTTGGGAAAAGGGAAGAAAGCAGAGAAGTTGGGGGAGAGGAGAGGTTTTACCAAGCTGCCCCGGGAGACAGCAGAAGGCAGAGACCAGCACATCACACCGCTGGTCACAGCAAGAAGGGAGGGACGAGACGCGCCTGTGTGCTCACTGAAACCCTGCAATCCACTGTCCTGCCGCCATCTCTCCACGGCGAGGCCAAGGCTGTACACCCTGAGGACTGATGAAAGAGACACTTGAAAAAGACCTGATAAATCCTTTCAAAGTTAAGAAAATGATGGTGACCCACGTGGGATGTTTAGAAAGATGGTGAAAGTAGCTAGAAGATGAGAAAACCATGTGAGGCACACCATGCAAAATGTGTGCTATCTGCTCCCAAGAAACAGAAACTCATGAGGATCTCAGTGGCGCTGCGGGGAGGAGTGCCTGAAAAAGTTTCTAACAAATGAGCAATACATAGGGACTGTATGTTTCTTTTTATTAATTTTAAATGTACATTTTCTCATTAACATTTTCTTTGTTCAGGGTTCAGTAGCTATTAGCTGTATGACTATTACCCCCAAAGCCTATAAGGATTATCCTAATCTATTTTTTCAAAAGGTCTTTATTTTATAAATTACAAATTCTTCTTTCACAAAGGATTTGTACAAAGGACACTGTCATGCCTTATTAGCCCACTTTAAACACAGTTAAACACATGGGTTAAAGTAGTTCAAGCAGTTCCATCTGGAGTCCCAGACTCCAGATCCAAAACGGTGGTCTTTCCCCAATTCCAAGCTCTTTTCTTAGAAGGTTATTTCAATCAGATCACAGTAGCTGAGGAGAGCAGGTTCACATCGTGCCTAATGTGAGTGACCTACAGCAGGACTCCACACAGAAACCTCCAGCCCTGTGGGGCATCTGCCAGCCCTTCTCAGGGGCTCTGGCTACCCCAAGAGCCTCCCTCCCTCTCCAGCGCTGCCCTGGTACGGGTTGACTGGTGCCACCCAGGGATAAGCTGTGAGATCCCCTACCTCTGGCTGACTCATTTAAATGTCCATTCTCTGCCTTCAACAGCTGGTACATTTTCCATACTATCCCAATACTTGGCATCACAACACAGGCTGCAGATGTCTCACTATCTTATTTTAAAAGCAAAAGGACACAGTGTAAATTAAACCTTATCGGAAAGCAAGCTGGTACCCTACATCAAGAACTAGAAAGCTACTGAAAACCTGTAAGCCAAGAAATCTCACTTCTGTGAATTTATCCCAGTGAACTAACCTAAAATAAGCAATAAATCTTATGCACAAATACTGCAGCATTATGTATAAGAGAAAAAACAGAAGAAATTTAGAACACTCACCAGTACAAGGTTAATTTCTGTTAACAGCCCCTTCAAAGAATATTATGTCTCCATTAAAATTATAAAGATCACACAGCCACCTGCAAAATGCTTACCTTAAATGAAAAAGCAGGAGACAAAATTTTATGTACACAATGAAGCAACTATATAAAAATATGTATCCATATGGATTAGCCTGGAATGGAATGCAATAAAAATGACTGTGTTAAGAGTGGAGAATGATGAGTGTTGGCTCTCCTCTCAAACTTTCATGTTTTTAAATTATCTTCATGAATCGTTGAGTAGTTTTAAAAATTTAGCACAGACATGTTAAAGTTGAAACTTCGACCTTATGCAGTATTTCACACCATGAAGGGATCTTATCTGGCCAGAGGTCCAAATGCTGCCCAAAGTCACTACAGGAACCCATGGGGCAGGAGACCCAAAAGCTGTTTCTAGAAACATGTGTGAGCTGGCCTCTGCTTTTAAGGTCTGGGGTCCAGGCACTACTCTAGAATCTGAGGTGGCCTCCCTTCTACCTTGCAATTAGAAAAAGGGCCCAGAGAGCACCCCGCTGTCCCAGGCAAGGAAAGATCACATGATCAGATGCAGTCCCCCAGGCCCGCTGAGGGGCTTGTCCCTCTACGCACATCCCTTTCCCTACAGAATCTTTGCTTTCTCCAAGAAACTGGTCAATCTAGACCAAAGTGGTCCTGTGTGCCTATGTCAGCGCTAAATGTATACAGGGAACCTGGGTACTGACAGCGCATCTATGGACAATCGCACGCATGAGGAGAGAAAGCAAAGCATCGGCCTCTACCAGGTAACTCCCCACGGGCCTCATGGCCCTGTCGCCACCAACCCGGAACATGGGAATAACAGTGACAGTGACGCCACCTTCATAGAACTGGCATTTTCCAGGGATTTTCTACGTGCCAGGCCTTATAGAGAGGCCACACGTGTGTTATTACAGTTACGTATGTGTTCTGCACAACATCTTAGAGGTATGGTATTAATACCCCTTTTATTAATAAAAGATGACAAAATTGAGACCCAAAAAAGACAAAGTCAAGGGAACACAGCTAACAGGCAGTGTATCCAGTGTCACATCAGGGTGTGACTGGCCCAGAGTCCAGGCTCCAGCCACCACCCTGGCCAGTTCTGGGACGGACAGACTGACCCCGTGTCCACGTGGTTGGGAAGGCTACATCTAGTAAGCTCACTGACACCAAGTGACTGGCACTGGCCTGGCCCGCGGCAGCCCAGAGAATCGGGGGGACTCTCCATCTTTCCTCTTAGCTTCCCTGGTCCAACTTTGGAAAATGGTAATTTCACCAAGATCTACTTTTAAAGGTTGCTTCTCCTTCCCACACACTTCATCTCATTTGATCCTGATGGGAAAGCTGAAAAGAGGGTGAGCTGCTATGAGCAGCTCAGACTTCAACGGCAAATTCAAATTCCTGCTCTAGAGCTCATAGCAATAGAAATCATGTTTTCTATCCACTGCGATGTGGAGGAATTAAATAAAAGAACATCAGCTGTGACGCTAGCAGTGTAGAAGGCTCTCAACAGAAGCTGAGCCCAGAGCCACACGACTGTCTGAGAAGTTGCCCCGCACTCCCTTGTGCAGCTGGCAATACTAAAGCATGAGAGATCGCCGGAGTGACCACATCCCATGGTATCTCATGAGCAACAGTGCTGGGAACAGTCACGGGTCATCTTTCCACCGCATCTCAGCCCCAGGGCATCCACAGAATTCAGGAGTGGCCAGTGGCCCACAAGATGTGCCCGCTCCATGAAACCTGTTCCTAGTGGGGCCAGGATCTCACCTCATAGCACACTGAGGTTGGAGAATGTCACAGTCCCTTTGGACAAAAGTCTGTTTGTTGTTGCTGTTGTTTTAATGCTATTTCAAAGAACATGTTTACCTGAGTCCTATCCCTCTGTAAGCCAAAGATTCACGTGTCCACTGACTTGGAAATGCAGGGGTCAAGGGGAACTTTCCCTATCACCCTCTGAAGTTTTGCTGAAAAATCAATTCAAAAAAGTCTGATCAATTAGAGAAACGGCATACACACTGATTTAATGTGTATATACACGAGCCATCAGAATGAAGACCCAACGATACAGGGGAAATTGTCCATTTTTATGCCTAAGTTCAACACAGTAAGGACTGCCATGTGGAAATACGACTGGACAAAGAGGGCAGGATCCAAAGCTAACAGATCGCGTGGGGAAGCCCAGCAAGGCCCATCCATCTAGATTCCTCTCAGCCTCTCTAAGCGGCATTCCTTCATTCTGGGTGTGGGCAGGACCCTCTCTGGAACGGGGGTCTTATGACCTACAGTCAAACAAAAGTAAGTCACATAATGTTTCTGTAAACACTATTTACATAGCAAGGCAGAGGGAAACTTAGAGTTGTACTTTCAGGTTTCATGGCTGGCTTTGAGGAAAGTGGGTTCTGGTCCCTAGGACCTGTTTTAGGGAAGAGGGATTCTAGCGTCTATGGGTAGCCTCGGGGAGAAGGAGGCTGACAGCTGGAGGGCAGGAGAAAGTGAAAAAACTTTTGCTTCTGAGGCCTTCATTTTGGGGTATTATTTTCTGAGCCCAAGGAGAAAACAGAAAGAACTAGATTTAGAACTCTAAAACTTTATAAATTATTCCTCTATCTCAGCAGCATCATCCAGAATGCCAAATTCTCAGAGGATGAGAAAGAATGTATGAAAAAGGTGTGGAACATAGTAGGTGATCAGATGCAGGAGCTTCAGCATAACACCCTGAAGAACCCGGCTTTTTAGGGATGTGTTGGCCCAGACGAATTCAGTGCTGGAAGACTTGTGAGAAGGCTGGTCAGTCCTCAGTGCTTGTGAAAATCTGCAAAGATCACTTGGGTCAAATCTATAGGAATGTGGAAACTCATTTGTATCTACACAAGCTTGTTCAATAGCACTATAATCCTGACTCTTACTAGCAAAACCAACGAACTGGGAGTGCCAAGATGTTTTTTTAAATATTTTTACAGAATTTTACTAGTCAGTTTTACTTTAATAATATTCCTTATTTTTCCAAAAAGGATTGGGTGGCTATACAAAAAACCTAAATAGAAATACAAAGCAAATGGAACATGGTGACTGAGGAAATGACCAAGTAAAGATGCTGTGGTCAAGCTGAATTTTTAAACTCTGGACTTCCCAGAGACAGAAGGAAAAGAAGGAACAGAAACGAGAATTAAGGTGTAATGAGATCAGTCATGGGCCAGAGACTTCACGCATAGTCTCCCTTTAACTTCACAACAATCTCAGGAAGGAGAGTATCATCACATCCATCCCACAGAGGAAGAAATGGATGTCAGTCACCTGCCAAAGGAACAATGGTCAGTGATCAAGTCAAAATGCCAATTCAGGTTGAACTTTGAAGCTTGTGCTCCAACTAACCACGTGCTCACCACCCAAATGAAGTCATGAGTATCTTAAGAGAGCCTGAAATTCCACTGCTAGATTCCGAAATGTGCCATGAAAGGAATGGATTTTGGGTACTGGACTGCAGTGGATGGGAAGTGGCCATATTTCTTTGCCACTGCTGCATGGACAGCTGGAGTCGGACTCCGGACTGGGCCGTGTGATTTGCTTCAGGCAATTGGATGCCAGCAAACATGAGGCAGGCAGAGGCTTAACAGGCAGTTGCACATTGGATTTGCCCTCTTAGAATCTGCCCTGAGACCGCCACGGTGTAAGGAAGCTAGTCTATGCTTCCGGGGCATGTGGGGAATTGAGGAGCCCCAGACAACAGCTGGCAAATACATAGGATGTATGAGGCCATCCTGGACCATCCAGCCAACCCTGCTATCACTTGACCACAGGGCACACATGAGCCCTGGGGAAGTCAGCAAAAGGACCGCCCAGACAGTCACAGGATTGTAAGAAGTAATAAATCGTCATTCCATTTGGGACAGTTTGCTAGGCATCAGAGATAACGGAGACACGAACGCAGAGCGAAATAATACAGGAAATCCTCAACAACAACTTCACAGTAGATAGGAAGTAGACTGTATACGGCCATTGCCCATAAAAACGCTGGGGGCACAACATGGAAGGGCAGTTCAGTCAAGAGAGCTCTGGATGGAGCAAAATCTAGTGCTAGCTACAGTTTATGCCAAAAAAAAAACAAAAAAACAAAAAAACCCGATTTTGGGTATTATATTCCCTTCTGTAATACTGAAAAAGGGTCTGAGAGCGCCTGTGCATCAGCAGGGCTAAAAGAGCCTCTACGCTTTAGGAGCCATGTTTGATAGAACCAATTTACTCATTTCAAAATTCTTTTGAGTCTTTTGCTAGAAAATGATATGCAGAGATCACGGTATACAAGGAGGCCCTGCCCTTCAGAGGTCAGAGGTGAGTGCAAGGTATGGTGTGTGATCCTGGCCACGTCCAACACCTTTCCTAAGGCTCACTCACACCTACACAATGAGGACAGTGGTCAACAGTCACCGTACAGGATTTCTGTAGACACGTGGTAGAGTGCCTGGCCCATATCACATGTTTGATAACATCAGAGAATTGTATTAGCACTAGTGGAAAATCATGATACTAGCAGTAGGATCACTTCACTATGACAAAGACAATGGGCTGGAGAAGCACTTAGTGGAAGGACATGAGGAAGGACTATGAGCAGATGATGGTGGTCGTCCCGGAGAAGGGATAAAGGTCTGATCAGTGAACAGAAACTAAGGACACTAGGAACTGGGGAGGAGGGAAGCATCTGGGTGGTGTGGCTGCTGGATTCAGAAGACACCCTACAGAGAGGACTCCCCACTCTCCTCAGCAACTCTTGGCAGTCCTCCCAGAAGGCACAGCAGCTGACTCCTCCAGAGCAGGGAGCAAAGCTCTAGTAAACAGGGATCCAGCCAAGCTGGCACTTCCAACAGGTCCACAATAAAACAGCAACACCAGGAAGAGGAGGGTCACTGCACCCAGAGCCAGCCAGCCTGCAGGTAGAGGGAGGTGAACTCGGTGTCTTCTTCCTCAAGCTAAGCAACAGGCACTTGGCCTCACACCACATGAGACGTGGAGTCCATCACCTTCACCAGGTACAGCCTGCCTGGGGGAGACCACGATGGCCCAGGGTGGTCTGGCACCCTGAGGTCACTGCACACTTCAAGGTGGTCCCCACCCACGTAGGCTTGGTGTGGACGTCATGGCTCAATCTCAGAGCAAAGTGACTGTCCCCCCTGCTCTGAGAAAAGTCTGATGCATCTGATCCTCCACTAACCAGACTTTAGTTTTAAATGTCTCTTTCAGAATCTGTAGAAATGAAAAGCAGGGATCCAAACAAAGAAATGAAATAACTGGGTGAATTTCTCCGGTTGACCTCACCTCACACTCAGGGTCTCTTTCTTCTGATCCTTCTAATAAACTGAGGGGAGTGCTAAAGACTTTAAAAGAAAAAGCAGTCGAAGGCTTTGCCTTTGTATGCAAAGATGAGATGTGATGGGGCACTAAACGGGATTTCCGAGAAAGGAGCAACTGTTGACCAAAACCCTGTCAATTCCCAGGTAAATGAAGCCTCACATCAACAGCAAAGGGCTGCAGCCAATAGGGCAAGGGTAGTGTCCTTTCCCAGGGCTGGGTAAACTCAAAGGAATGTTTGCGGGTTACAGGTTAAGGTGTATGCTTTTTTTAATGCTCTGTTTCAACCACTACTCTCTCTCTCATCCAAGAGCAGTGTCAGCAACCTCACCAGACACATGCCACCTGCCCCTTCACCTACTTCAAACATCTGATGTAAGAATAATAAATTGCTGTGGAGGCCACTGAAATCCAAAGCGGCATGGGGGCTGGGGCATGGCTCAGGCACACTAGGTCCAAGGCTCAATCCTCTTTGTTGCCAGCTATTCACGACCTCGTGTGCAAATAACAAAAGCCTTTCAGATGGTGGCATTCATCCAACTCACTTGCAGGCTGATGGTACAAAATCTTTACCTGTGATGGGAGGTGGTGGGCTGGGTAGGCGACTGCAACATATAAGAGCTCCAGAAGGAGAGAAAGGACTTTGAAAGGCTGCTAATTTGCAAGCCTGACTTGGTTTACATGGAGGGAAATTACAGCAACACTTACAGAACACTTTGCTAGAGCCCCAGGCCTTCTGCCCCGGGGGCAGCTCCAGCTCTGTGGCCCTGGCCAGCTGCTCCCACTCTTGTGGACACTGGGCTCCCTGGAAGAGTCTCAGGTCAAGAGAGGGAGCCCAGGTTAGAAAGATTTTGCAGACCACAGCTCCTGTGCATAAAGTTTGGCAAAGTGCCTCAGGAAGCCTAGCTCTTACTTCTATGTTTACCATTTTTCCAAAATAAAAGTTAGTGTTTCTATGCCTTAGTTTCCCCACCTCTGAGAAAAGGCAGCCCACATACATATACATAATATAATCAGCTCTAAGCTCCAGTCTCTCCAGAATCCTACAACCAACTGCTGTGTTCAGGCCTTATCTGTAGACTAGAGAACTGCACTAGTTCCTGGCTGGGCCCTCTGGCCTCTTATCTCCCCACGCGACCATCCCCCACACAACTCGAAATGCCCCCTTCATCCTGCCCTGATGCCGCCCGGGCCTCCTGAGGGCTCTCTGTGTTCCACCATGCCTGGTGCAGACACTTCCCTTTCAACCCCTCTGGAGGCACAGTCCATTCTACCCATCCAACCTTATCTGTGCTCAGTTCTGGCCTGTCCATGATGGTTCTCCACATACAACAAGATCTTTCTCACTTCCTTGACTTGGCTCATGATTCTTTTTCTCTGCTTTTAAATGAAAATATAATTTACATACAGAAAACTTCACTCTTCTTAGCATATAGATCTGGGAGTTTTGACATCTGCATATAGTCATGCAACTACCACCACAATCAAGATACAGAACAGTGCCACCACCCTCCAAAACTCCCGTGAGGACCTCTGTAGTTAACTCCCTCCTCCAGCCCCTGGCAATCCTTGATCTGCTTTCTCTAGAGTTTTGCCTTTTCCAGCATGTCATATGAACAGACGTATACAGCATGTGGCCTTTGGACCCTGGCTTCTTAATGCACATAACGTGTAGAGATCCATCCACATTGTGGGTACGGAGCTTGCCTCCTTTCCTCTGCAGGGGGGTATCCCGCCGCACCCTGCGTTCACTGTGTAAGCATGCCACAGCTTGTTTATCCATTTCCCGGTCGTGGGACAGTTACGGAGTTTCCAGTTTTGGCAAATATGAATAACGCCGTGATGAATCCCA
The DNA here is from genome assembly GCA_004027835.1 of Alouatta palliata. Classification (NCBI taxonomy): domain Eukaryota; kingdom Metazoa; phylum Chordata; class Mammalia; order Primates; family Atelidae; genus Alouatta; species Alouatta palliata. Next base: position 17,444 of record PVKV010033242.1, read on the forward strand.
CGAGCACATAAATTTCCATTTCCCCTGGCTAATATCTAAGGGTGGGAGTACCGGGTTGTATGAGAACATGTGTTTAGCTTTGTAAGAAACTGCCAAACTATTTTCCACAGTGGTTGTACCATTTGGCATTCCCACAGGCAAGGGATGAGAGTTCCAGTTGCTCTATGTCCTTGCCAGTACCTGGTGGTGTTTTTGCTCCCCACCCCCCAAGCCATTCCCTGGGTGTACGGTGACATAACGCAGCTTTCTATAAATTTGCTATAATGGTGCTCATTACACACCACATGTCATGCTCAGTGGTTCACACACATCTCAATTCACGCTCACTCAGCACTACACAGTAAGTTCCAGTGTTTTCTCTGCTTTTAAATGCATCTAAACTAGGCCGGACATGGTGGCTCACGCCTGTAATCCAAGCACTTTGGAGGCCAAGGCAGGCGGATCACCTGAGGTCGGGAGTTCAAGACCAGCCTGATCAACATGGTGAAACCCCGTCTTAAAAATAATAATAATAATAATAATAATAAATGCATTTAAACTGAAGTGGCGTCTGAACCATGGTCAAATGACCACAATACGCACGGCCTTAAATGAGCGCTCTCCTGACTTACGCCTGCTTGGATTCTCCACAATTCTCTCAGGCTCTGACTCAATGTTACCTCTTTCGTGACAGTTTCTCGAAATCAAAACATGATGCAGCCCAGTCTGACCTCGCCTTTCACTCCACTTGATCAGCTCTCTAATGACAGAAGCAAAGTATTTTCAAAATGGTTGGTTTTTCTTATCTCCCAAACAAGATGGCTAGCCTCCTGAGGCAAGAGGAACTGTCTCCCCAACATTTCATCTGCTACATTTTAGGGACTGACTGAAATGAATCAGAGTGTGTAGACAGTGTTCTGACATCACAGGGGAAGGTGCGCTATTAAAAAAAGACACCACCAGCTTGCTTGCCATGCCCCCGAGTTCCACACTGCTTTCCAAAGCCACAACCTGCAGGTGACACTCTGTCCCTGCATTAGAAAGTTAAGCCAAGTTAGCTGTAGGAAATGTGACAGCTTAAGGGCCACAGTACAGGCCAAAATAAATAAATAAATAGATTGATCAATGACAAACGATTATTAAATATCCAGCTAGGAAGCATGTTGAAAACAGCTGGTGACTTTATGAAGAATCAATTTCAGGAAACGAACACTGGAGGCAAAAGAAACACAAGAAGCAGTCTCCTAAGTTAACTCACCAACGAACATATCCTACCAAGGACAAGGTGACTTCCCTAGGATGGCAATGCAGACCAGTGTGGAAGCCAGAACAGGCCTCAAATGACACGGTGGACTTCAGCCATGGAACCAGGAGCCACTGAGAAGCAGCCCGATCGGTACGATGCAACGACAGTTTCTCTCTCAGATTCAGGATCCAGGTCTTTGCCATAACACACACACACACACACACACACACACACACACTCTCTCTCT
>PVKV010033243.1:0-18915 GCA_004027835.1 Alouatta palliata
GGAGTTGGGGAGGGATAGCATGGGGAGAAATAACAGATACAGATGATGGGGAGGAAGGCAGCAAATCATACTGCCATGTGTGTACCTATGTAACAATCTTGCATGTTCTTCACATGTACCCCCAAACCTAAAATGCAATAAAAAGTATATATTAAAAAAAAAATAGTACTGCTCATTGGCAATACATCTAGTTACTGAAGAGTTTTGATGTACAAGGAGATGTACAAGGAAATTAATGCTGTTTTCATTCCTGCCAATACAACATTCATTCTGAAACACATGAATCAAGAAATAATTTTGACATCCAAGTCTTATTATTTATGAAATACTTTTTATAAGGCTACAGTTGCCATAGATAGTGATTTCTCTGATGTACCTGAGCAAAGTATATTGAAAACTTTCTGGAAAGGAGTCACCATTTTAGATACCACTAAGAACATTTGTGATTCATGCAGGGAGGTAAGAAAAAAAATCAACAATAACAAGAGTGCAAAATAATTTGATTCCAACCCTCCTGGATGACTTGGAGGTGTTCAAGACCTCAGCGGAGGGAATAACCAGAAGTGTGGTGAACTGGAATTAGAAGTGGCACCCGAAGAGGGACTGAATTGCTGCAATCTCATGATGAAGTTTTTAAGAGATGAGGAAGTGCTTCTTACAGATGAGCAAAGAAAGTAATTTCTTGAGATGGAAACTGCTCCTGATAAAGAAGTTGTGAACATTGTTGAAATGACAATAAAGGATTTAGATCATTTCATAAACTTAGTAATAAAGTATTGGCATGGCTTGAGAGGACTGACTCCAATTTTGAAAGTTCTACTGGTGGTAAAATGCTGTCAGCGTCACGTGCTTCAAAAAGGTCTTTTGTGAAAGGAAGTGTTCATCAATGTACAAAATTAATTGTTGTCTTGTTTTAAGAAATTGTCACAGCCACCCAACCTTCATCAACCACCAGCCTGATCAGTCAGCAGCCATCAACATTGAGGCAATGACTGATGGCAATCAGATGGTAACTAGATCCACCAACAAAAAGATTATGACTTACTGAAGGCTCATATGATGATTAGCATTTTTGGTAATATTTTCAATTAAGGCATGTATGTATTTTTTAAGACATAGTGCTGTTGCACACGTAATAGACCACAGTTCAGTATAAACATAATTTTTACATGCATTGGAAAACCAAAAAGTTAGTGTGACTGGCCTTATACCAATATTCTTTTATTTTGTTGATCTAGAATTTAATGCACACTATTATGGAAGTGTGCTTGTATTTCATAGCTGGATGCCCTCCAATTTTTGTTTTTTTAACCTGCAGAATGTGAAATTGCAAAGTTTCTTCTTCTTTCTACTGGATGGAGAACAAGGCTTATCCTCCTGGCATGCTTGGATTTGGATTTATTCTGATGGCATCTGCTCATGAACACCTCCCTTGGTGCTTTCTTAAAGATGATCCTGTCTCTTCCTTCCCTTCACCTCACTGTAGTTGTGTCAGGAAGAACAAAGTGGAGTTCAAGACGGCACAGACGGTCCTATTCAGAGAAGAGCCATAAAAGAACCTACAGATTCACTTTCACTTCTATTTTTTTTTAATATGGCTTCCCTTCCAGTTTTCTATAAATAAGATTAATCTTAAGTATTCTTTATGACATGTTTAGACAAAGTAGCACACGTTCATTAAGACATATGCCTCATTATCAGGTCTGCCAAGTATATTTTGATTAAGTTTGAAGATGAAGAAGCTTTAATTCTACCAATGTTTATTAAATTGGTCCCCACTTCGTGCTCTGGTGGTGAATTGTCTAAAGAACTAACTTGACTGGGAGCAATGGCTTATGCTTATAATCCTAATACCTTGAGAGGCAGAGGTAGGAGAATTGCTTGAGGCCAGGAGGTTAAGGTCAGCCTGGGCAACATAGCAAGACTCCATATCTATGAAAATTTTTAAAAAGCAGTCAGCTGTGGTGGTGCATATCTATAGTCCTAGCTACTCAGAAGGCTAAGGAAGGAGGATTACTTGAGCCCAGGAATTTGAGGCTGCAGTGAGCTGTGATTGCCCCACTGCACTCCAATTTAGATGACAAACCAAGACTCTGTCTCTAAAGAGAAAGAACTAACTTAGTTTTATATCACATTATATATATGGCTTGCTCTACCTTTAGTCCTGAAATGCCTGGAAGATAGAAACTGTAGTTTATCCACCTTTGTCTCCTCATAGTGGTTCTGCCACTTTTGGACGTTTGGCAGTGTCTAGAAACATTTTGGTTGTTACAGCCTGGAGAGGGCATCTAGTGGGTAGAGGGCAGGAACGTGGTAGACACTCTACATTTCCTACATTGCACAGGACAGCCTCTGCCCCTACAAGGAATTACCCAGCCCAAAATGTCAATAGTATGAAGACTGAGAAAACTCACTTCAGCATAACAGGTAGCATGGTATACATATTAGGAAATACCAATTTAATTTTTTATAGTGTGTTAGAGAGTGAAAGCAACAAAGTTAATCCTATACTATTTTATCTTTACTTTCCTCCTACAACAACTAGCTCATGTCATAAAACTCATAGTTTTGAAAAATTAAGAGAGATAAGGTTTTAACCACTGAATTATCCTGCAGTGCTTATCAGGGTGAACAGTGCTGAGTGCTGGTCTTCATTTCATTGCACCTTACTTTCCTTTAGGACTATGACCTGGTGCACACACATATGTGCAAGCCTAATTACTTTGCCTTTATGCTTAGTGATACCTTTGTTTTATTATGCGTATTTTATTCTATAACTATTTTATAGATAGTTTTGAATTGCTCAACCATTGCATATTGGAGATCTACTCAGGAGTCTTTTGCGGCTCTTTGTATTATGTCATCATAACAGAAGTGAAAATTCCAAAAATGCATATTTTTAAAGAATGCATGGATAACATTAGGTAGAATCACACCTGTAGGCAAAATCAATTATTTGTAGTAGAGATGAAGAATTGAGTACCTTTGGCTAATTACTATGGAGAAGCTGTTCTCCCAGCCCCCTGAACGTGTCTGATTCCATGATTTGCCTGTGATGACTTTGAAAGCTAGGTAAAACTGTAAAATGCAAAAGCCATCAATAAGAAGCAAATTGTTGCAGAGTATCTCTTCCTTATTTGACTGTCTCAGAACTAAATTGAGAAAGCAGTGACATAAACAAATGTACACCACCTTCCTGACTCATGCCTTTATTGTTAAGTCTTGTTCTCCAGAGGAGTCCTCATTCAACTGAAGAAAAGCGTGAATAACCCAACCTGTCGAAAACTCTAAAACTTTATTATTTTTAAGTCAATAATCTTTTTCTTTGTAAAATGCTGGAGTCTGGCCTCATTATCTGCTTTCTTCTTGCAGTGATACAATTTCTTCTTGGGATTTTCATGAATGGCATCATTGTGGTGGTGAATGGCATTGACTTGATCAAGCACAGAAAAATGGCTGCACTGGATCTCCTTCTTTCCTGCCTGGCACTTTCTAGAACTTTTCTGCAGTTCTTCATCTTCTACATGAATCTGGTTGTTCTCTTCTTGATGAAATTAATCATGTATCCTGAGAGTTGTATAATTGTCATGTTTATAAGCGAATTGGAACTTTGGCTTGCCACATGGCTTGGCGTTTTCTACTGCACCAAGGTTTCCAGCGTCCCTCACCCACTCTTCATCTGGTTGAAGATGAAGATATCCACGTTGGTCCCGTGGATGATCCTGGGGTCTCTGCTGTATGTATCTGTTATTTGTGTTTTCTATAGCCAATATTCAGTGTTTTCTGTTCCACACAGCCTCATGAACTTTTTCTCCCAAAATGCCACAGTTCAAATAGAAGATATACCTGCTATACAGATTTTCTTTTTTGTTGCTGAGCTCTTAGTGCCACTGCTTATTTTCCTTGTTGCTGTTCTGCTCTTGATTTTTTCTTTGGGGAGGCACACCTGGCAAATGAGAAACACAGTAGCCAGCAGCAGGGTTCCTGGCAGGAGTGGCCACTTCAGCGCATGGCTGTCCATCCTGTCCTTCCTAATCCTCTATGTTTCCCACTACATGGTGAAAACTTTTCTCTGTTCTATAAGGTTTCACATCAGAAGGTTCATCTTTATGCTCTGCATCCTTGTGATTGGCACATACCCTTCTGGACACTCTCTCATCTTAATTTTAGGAAATCCTAAATTGAAACAAAATGCAAAAAAGTTCCTCCTCCACAGTAAGTGCTGTCAGTGAGAGAGAACTTTGATCGATTCAAAAGAACCCATGATTCAATGACTTACCCACGCATGTGACACTTCCCTCAGCCAGACAAAGCAGCCTGTTCATAAATATACAGAACAGCCCCTTCAGGCTGTTTATCCAGCCTGAGGTACTTTTATAGATTTGGTACTTTTTCAAACAGTTAAACTGATTTTCAAAGCACAACATATGTTGATGGATTACATCAGTGTCAATATCCTGGTAATGCTTTTGTACTATCATCTTCCAAGTTGTTACCACTGGGGAAAAGTGAGTAAATGGTTCAGGAGTCTTTCCATATATATTCCTTCTTAAAAATGCATTCAAATCTACAATGATTTCAATATAAAATGTTTGATGAAAAAGAAAAGCACATGTTTGAACTTGTGATGTCAGAAGGACACGTGAATGCTGTATGGTCCATGTCTACCTGATGACTAGTCTTAGATGTTTTATCCTGACATTAATGGGCTGACTATTCATTTCTTGTCTACCTGGATATTATTTCTGCTCTGTTTGTTGGAGTCACAGGCAATGGAGCCATTCTTTCTCCTCAGATCACAAACGAAGTGAGAACAAGCAGGCCTTCTCCATCCTTATAAGCCTACTCTTCTACTTCATCCTGCAGAGAACTTAGATGCCTTGGTGACATGTCCAATCAACTGATAAAAGGGGAGACAGATGGAGGAGGACGAGGAGGAATGGAGGGCTGAATGCTTGTTTTCCATTTTCCTTAGCTGTGCACTCTGAACAGACAATAACTTGCAAAGATGTTTCATTTTATATCTGTGTGCCTGACTTTGAGAGTCTTTCAACCAAGCATGGTAATTTGGAACTCCTCCTGCATTGCATGTCCTCCCAACCAAGCAACATCAGTAGGTTGGTGAGCTGGGGGTGTCTCCATCTGCTTGAAGTCACAAATGCATTTTCTGTTTGATTGATGATGTTGAATACTAAGATAGATAGATAGATGATAGATAGATAGGTAGATATAGAGATATTATAGATATAGATATACTTGTACATTTCCGAAGCAGCTTCAGAACCCTTTCACTTCCAGACAAGTAAATAAAGTAAAAAAATGTTCTTAAGCTTAGCTATAACTTGTAGTTCAGGCGTGATGATGCAAAGTAGGTTGAGGTTTAGATTTGTCAATCACCAGTAATAGAAACCCAAATACAGCTTTTCTAAGCCAAGCCACGCAGGCCTGGTTATAACACACCAATGAAGAATTTTGATTCAGAAGATTCAGGGACGTACTTACCTTCTTGGGCATGGGAACTAAGAGCTGAGGGTACTCTTAACTTCCCACAGGTTTCACACTTCATTCCCCAAGGAGCAAAATAACATTCTCCATCTTCCTGCTATCTCATTTTCCCACGTCCCACAAGGTAGGAAGGTTTGTAGCTAATCACACACTCCGGAAGCCAGCTGTGGGAAGATCAGTTGTATCCTGGATGTAATTATTTCTTTTGACAGGGGGGAAAGGACAAGGAAAAGTCACTTTTATTTTTCTCACATCTCAAGTTCAGGGAATATCCTGTTCCTTGAATCTGTGATATGTGTACCTGAAAGAGTGGGAGCAACAACATTCAGAGAGAAATTTGTCATTATACAACTCTCACGTTTTTTTTTTTCTAGTATTAAATTCTGATTCTATTTCAAGCGATTCCTGCTTCAATAATGTTCCCTAATTAGATAAATATTAAGGTCTGATCAGGATTGTATGCTGTTATCAAGAATTGTTTAAAAAAAGAATTCATAATAAACTATTCTAAAAACATTTTCATTGTCTGCTTTCCTAGAAGTATATTTCTTCCAGAAACGTTGCCTAGCTGTTGAGTTGATGAGTATTGTGTAGGACACTAATTGCTCAAATTTAGAAGCAAAACAGACTGAGCCTTTGTCTCTCTGGAGCCACGCTTGTCTGCACTCTCCAGCCTTGCCTAATTGCTTTTGTCCTCATCGAGCAGTGGGTTGACCTCTATCATGGTGCAACATCTTTGTGTACCCACTCTTGAACTTTTAGAGATGGGGCTGGACATTATGGCCCTGGGCGTCTTGGCTGTGGAATCACATGCCCATAGGTAAGGCCGGCTGACCGCTGATTTCAGGATGTGGTAGTGCCACACCTCCTCCACATCCTGTGACATCCCGAGGAGATTCAGCACCCGCTACTCAGTTAAGTGGCTTCTGGCTGTGGCTTCCAAATAGACTCTGCACCAGGACGCAGACTCTCACTGAAACGGGACCTAGCAGTCTTATTCCATTCCACTTCGGATTAGGATTCAATGAGCAGTTTCAAATCAGGGGAGAAGGGCTATGTTACTCTGTCCCACTGTCTATTTGACACTGATTCTTTCAATCCCCAGTCCCAGGGGTTTTATACAGTCTCCACTGACTGAAGATGATAACAGCAACAGAGAAAGCTAAATCTGTGTGCTGATAGAAATAGATTTTTAAGAATATAAATGTTGGTCAGCCATGGTAGCTCACACCTGTAATCCCAGCACTTTGGGAGGTTGAGGCGAGTGGATCACTTGAGGCCAGGGGTTGAAGACCAGCCTGGCCAACATGTCAAAATCCTATCTCTAGTAAAAATTCAAAAATTAGCCAGGTGTGATGGTGTGCACCTGTAATCCCAGCTACTCAGGAGACTGAGGCAGGAGAATCACTGGAATCTTGGAGGCGGAGATTGCAGTGAGTTGAGATTGCACCACTGCACTCCAGCCTGGGTGACAGAGTGAGACTCCGTCAACAAAAAAAAAGAATACAAATGTTGTCATAATTTGAATGTTAAACACAGTTCAAAATTCTCACAAATGACAAATGCCTTTTAAATTCTCACTCATTCAAATGTGACAATTGCTTGAAGATTCAGTGCTCCAGACCAGAAGGTGCTAGGAAGATATCTAATGTCTACCGTCTGTCTTCTTGAGGTTGATGACCAGGCATCCTAGATGCTTCGGGCAGTTCAAATGTTGTGCCCCATAGTATGTTTAAGTACAGGCATACTTCTCATGCTATGGATATTCTGATTTTAGGTTTGAAATACATCGTTTCCATGACTTTTGTCCTTGTAGAGTTATACCTCTTTGGGTGAGACGAGAAACAGGTAGTTAGAAATACGCAAGAGAGAAAGAAACCAGCCACACCATCAAAATTCATATTGGCAACCAAAGGGGTGACAGATGTTACATACAGATGGCACCCATAATGGAGAAAAATCCAAATGACGAGGGCAGGGAGACCCATATGTTTTAAAGAGGGTCTTGCTAGGGTAGGGGTTTGGTGTTAGACTGAACATCATATTAACACAAACTTGAGATCAGTAGAAATTTCATTTTTTATTATTAATATTCTTTGTTACCTAAAAGTTGCAGACTCTCTAGGAAAACTTTATGCCAGGAGAAGGTTATATACTAGGAAAATTTCCTCAACGAGCTGAAAACATGAAGATTTGGGGGAGAGTCAATACGAATTCAAGATAGCTCATGGACGTTTGTTCCACTGCTGTCTTCACTGCTGTCTTCCTACACAAAACAAGTGTCCCTCTCACTCATTAATACAGCACCCTATACCCTGGTAGGGTTAAAAAATGATTGTTTTTAAGATGTGATATAAACATGTGGATTCGCATCTGTGTCATCTGGATCTACTCAATCTTTTTGACTGGGAATCAGGAATTGACAATTGGTATCCTAAAATGTAAAACATACTTATATCCATGAAGTATGGGTCTCCTTTTATTATTTTTGGCATTTTATATCGTTTCTATTTTGAACATTTCTCCACAAGATCATCAACATAATATTAAATCAAAAATTGACTTAAACTTCTGATGACAGGTCAATTTTTAAATGACTAAAGATTCATTTTGTTTAAATTTCAACATTTGGGACAAAAAAAGATACAGGGTAACTCTGTTTCTAATTTTGAAGTTGGGATACATGGTCTTTAGAGACAGCTTCACTGCCATGACGTAAGCTCTCTCCCCTCCATGGATCGGTGTAAGTACTGCAAGATAACCACACACATAAGTGTGCCTGGTGGGATTTGAATTTGGGAGTGTGCAGGGACTAAGTCCTGTAGCTAGATTGGACTTGGCACTTGGTGGGCACCACTTGAATAACCCAAATTCCAGAACTGCTGGGGAAATTTCAGATTCTTCTGAGGATGAACAGATGAAAAGGAGTGTAGAAAATAAATAAGTGGCTAATAGTGGACTAGGATCTTATATCACCAAATACATGAAATGTCCTCTGGCAAAAAAATCCACCCATTTGAACAGCAGATGCTGCATTTGTGATTGTGAATTAGTAAGTCTTACTTCACTTGAAACCCAGGCTGGTGGTTTCTAGAAACATTGACCAGATATAGATTTTGTCAAGAAGTTTGGTTTCATGATTAATATTCTCCACACTACCACTGCTAAAATACTTGAAGCCCTGAACTAAGAACTTATGCCTTTGATCATGAGGTATGATGTTTCCATCAGCATTCGTTGATGATGGGTCTGCAGAAACAGCTCTATGGATGAGAAAGAACCTTGAGTGTGACATTTTAGATTGGGAGGCTGAGTGGATTTGTGTAGTCCTGTTGAAAGACAGGTCATTAGTCCACAGGCAAGCCACACCACTGCGTTTACAAAGCCAACAACAGAGTCTCCTCAGCTCTCCTCCCTAGAACCACACCTGCTTACTTTGGTGATTTAGGTAACTTTTGTGCAATGCAGTAAACACTTTAATGAGCTGAGCCTCCATTTCTTCATCTGCAAAATGGGATTAAGAATAATACATAGCACATGCTTGGCTAAGCTTCTTCATCATTGTGAGCACAAATGAATGTAACCTCCAGGTAATGGGAACTGTAGTAAGTACTGTCAAAGAATCTCCAGCAGCCCCTCCAGAGAAGAGGGGAGTGCACAGGAAGGAACACGCTGAACAATACAGGGCCCTAATTAAGAGCCTGATTTGCAATCTAGATCCACCACTAATGAGCTAAGTGACTTGATGAGCCTGAGCCTCACATTTCCTCATCTTCGTAATGGGGTTAGGAGTGATTCCAAGCTTAATGAGAGGAGCTGAGGGGTTAGTGGAACCAAGTTCCCAGCACGATGCCTGCATACTGCCATTGTTTTTAGTTATGTTAACTGTAGGAAACTGCCAGACTTTGATGACTTTTCGTCTGCAACAATGACAGTTTTGTATGCTTCTTCCTGATAATGTCACAGGTTTTGGAGGACAGCTAATTCTAGAAAAAGGAAACAGCACATGCAAAAGTACCTGGCAAAGAAAGGAAGCAAAGACCCCACGGAGAATCATGCACAAGTCAAGAGAGGAGAGGTGAAGGGAACAATTAAAAGGCATATGGAGCTGCTTCGCTGCAGTCCAAAATGATGCCAGGACTGCAGCACCTTCAAGATGCAAGCTCATTCTCACTTGTGCTGTGTGTTGGCTCTGGGTGTACAGAAGCCCTATTACTGTTCACACTGCTGCAGGAGCAGCTCCTGTTTGGGACAGGTTAGGGAAAGAGTGAAAACGGTGGAGACAGGGAGGTCTAAAGCTTTTGTCATATCCAGTTAGTTGCATGTCAAGCAGCCAAGCCCAATGTAAAAAGGAGAGATATGGAATTCCTTAGAGAAGGGTAGCAAATGTTTGGGAATAAAATAATCCTACCACATGGGAATGTAAAATAGTGCAGTCACTATGGAGAGAAGCTTGGCGGGTCCCCAATAAGTTAAACATAGAATGACTACGTTACTCAGCAATTCCATTCCTAGATATGCACCCAAGAAAATTGAAAACAGGAACCGGAACAGATATGTGTACACCCACGTTCACAGCAGCATGATTCACAATAGTCAAAAGGTAAAAGTAAAACACATGTCCACCAACAAATGAATGCGGAGACAATGTGCATGTTAATACAACGGCATCCTCCTGAAAAGGAATTAAGTTTGGATACATGTCACCACATGGATAAACCGGGAGGACATGGTGCTAAAGAAATAAGCCACACACAAAGGACAAATATTGCACAGTTCCACGTATATATGGTACCCAGAGAGGGCAAAATCAGAGAGAGACAAAAAGCAGGATAAAAGTTACAAAGCGCTGGGGGCAGAGGGGATGAGGCGTGATAGCTTAATGGATAGAGAATTTCTGTTTGGAATGCTGAAAACTTCCAGAAATGGTAGTGATAGTTGCACAACTGAAGGCCACTGACTTATACACGAAAATGGTAAATGTTATTGTATGTGTATATGTACATAATATATAACATATATATATCCATAATAAAAAAGTAATTCTACCAAAAAGGAAAAGAAGCAGGACCAAGTGTACTTCTACCAGTATATTCTGGCCCTGTTCAGGGGGAAAACACGGGTGGCTAAATCTCCATTGTGAATGAACTCATGATTAAGCCTCAATTAGTCTTCACCGTTAGAATCAGGTTATGTTCAGGTTAAGCTAGTAGGTAAGTATTGTGCACCCAGATTCTCTTAGAATCCAAATAGACAATTGCCATTTCAATGTGAACTCCTTCTTTTTTCAGAGTACACAAGACATTTTACAGGCCATTGAACACAAGCATGTGCAGTGATTGAAATATTGCAAAAAACAAAAACAAGTCCAGGACATTGTCTTTAAAAAGAAGTTAGTTTGTCTATGCTTATGTCCTGAATGGTATTGCCTAGGTTTTCTTCTAGGGTTTTTATGGTGTTAGGTCTTATGTTTGAATCTTCAATCCATCTGGAGTTAATTTTTGTGTAAGGTGTAAGGAAGGGGTCCAGTTTCAACTTTCTGAACATGGCTAGCCAGTTTTCCCAACACCATTTATTAAACAGGGAACTCATTCCCTATTGCTTGTTTCTGTCAGGTTTGTCAAAGATCAGATGGTTGTAGATGTGTGATGCTAATTCCAAGGCCTCTGTTCTGTTCCATTAGTCTATATCTGTGTTTTGGTACCAGTACCATGCTATTTTGATTACTGTAGCCTTGTAGTATAGTTTGAAATCAGGTAGTGTGATGCCGCCAGCTTTGTTCTTTTTTGCTTAGGAATGTCTTGGCCATACGGGCTTGTTTTTGGTTCCATATGAAGTTTAAGGTAACCAGCTTCCCAGTTCTGTGAAGAGGTCAATGGTAGCTTGATAAGGATGGCATTGAATCTATAAATTACTTGGGTTGGTATGGCCATTTTCATGATATTAATTCTTCCTAACCATGAGCATGGAATGTTTCTCCATCTGTTTGTGTCCTCTCTATTTCCTTGAGCAGTGCTTTGTAGTTTACCTTGAAGAGGTCCTTCACATCTTTTGTTAGTTGTATTCCTAGGTATTTTATTCTCTTTGTAGCAATAGTGAATGGGAGTTCACTCATGATTTAGCTCTCTGTTTGTCTGTTGTTTGTGTATAGGAATGCTTGTGATTTTTGCACATTGATTTTGTATCCTGAGACTTTGCCGAAGTTGCTTATCATCTTAAGGAAATTTTGGGCTGAGATGATGGGATATTCTAAATATACAATCACGTCTTCTGCAAATAGAGATTATTTGACTTCCTCTTTTCCTAACTGAATACGTTTTATTTCTTTTTCTTGCCTGATTGCTCTGGCTAGAACTTCCAATACTATGTTGAATAGGAGTGGTGAGAGAGAGCACCCTTGTCTAGTGCCAATTTCAAAGGGAATGCTTCCAGGTTTTGCCCATTCAGTATGATATTGGCTGTGGGTTTGTTGTAAATAGCTTTTATTATATTGAGAACATTCCTTCATGATTTAAATACCAAAAGCAATGGTGACAAAAGCCAAAATAGACAAATGGGATCTAATTAAACTTAAGAGCTTCTGCACAGCAAAAGAAACAATCATTAGAGTGAACCAGCAACCAACAGAATGGGAAAAAATTTTTGCAGTCCACCAGTCTGACAAAGGGCTAATATCCAGAATCTACAAAGAATTAAAACAGATTTACAAGAAAAAACAAACAAACCCATTCAAAAGTGGGCAAAGGATATAAGCAGACACTTTCCAAAAGAAGACATTTATTCGGCCAACAGTTATATGAAAGAATACTCATCATCACTGGTCATTAGGGAAATGCAAATCAAAACCACATTGAGATACCATCTCATGCCAGTTAGAATGGCGATCATTAAAAAATCTGGAGACAACAGATGCTGGGAAGGATGTGGAGAAATAGGAACACTTTTATACTGTTGGTGGGAGTGTAAATTAGTTCAGCCATTGTGGAAGACATTGTGGTGATTCCTCAAGGACCTAGAAATAGAAATTCCATTTGACCCAGCAATCCCATTACTGGGTAAATACTCAAAGGATTATAAATCATTCTTTTATAAAGACACAGGCACAGGTATGTTCATGGCGGCACTGTTTACAATAGCAAAGACTTGGACCAACCCAAATGCCCATCACTGATAGACTGGATAAAGAAAATATGGCACATATACACCATGAAATCCTGTGCAACCATAAAAAGGATGAGTTTGTGTCCTTTGCAGGGACGTGGATAAACCTAGATACCATCATTCTCAGCAAACTGACACAAGAACAGAAAATCAAACACTGCATGTTCTCACTCATAGGTGGGTGTTGAACAATGAGAACACATGGACGCAGGGAGGGGAACATCACACACTGGGGTCTGTTGGGATTGGGGGCTGAGGGGGGATAGCGGGGGCTGGGGAGGTTGGGGAGGGACAACATTGAGAGAAATGCCTGATGTAGGTGACGGGGGGGATGGAGGCAGCAAACCACCATGGCATGTGTGTACCTATGCAACAATCCTGTAAGATCTGCACATGTACCCCAGAACTTAAAGTATAATTAAAACAAACAAAAAAAGAAGTTAGTTTGAAACTCATCGTAGGGTCAAACTCAAATAACCTAAAAAGCATATTTCTTTTCTTCTTTTTCATGAACAGAAGGTGCTTGGAGCAATTGATCAGGGAATAGAAATTCTAACCCTTCGGGGCATCGAAGTTGTGCTTGACTGCTTGTAGTAAAGAATTTTTAAAGACTGATTCAATCATTTGTAGCTCATTGAGAGTGAGCAAACTCTTATTACAGATAGGATGCTTCCAGAATGTTAAAAATAAAAATGTCTTCTTGGGTGGGACTGGTTTCCATGTCTGTGGATATAAAGCATTTAAAGGCACTCTTGGAGGGTTTATCTTTGGAGATAGCTGCCCTTGCCCACATAGGAGTTTAGCCAGGGCTTAGTTCAGCTAGCTCAGCTGGCCAATTTAAACTGAAAATGCAACACATTTTCCCATGCTTTGTATTTTGTTACATTCCAGGTTTCCACCCCTGTCAATCATAGCCGTTTCATCCGCTTTTGCACCCAGATCCACGGGAATGTGCTGAGTGGGGCTTGTCAGTTACCGGCTGAGCCCTGCTGCTTCTAAAGAATTCCCAGAGGGATCCCAGGAATAAATGGCTATCTCCCTGTTTGTATAGGAATAGAATGGATAGGCTTCTTGTGAAATGACTCTCCAATGTGTTCTCTTTGGGGTTTTAAATTGTATTTGAGAAAGCAAAAATAAAATACAGCAGAACAATCCGGAGAAACAAGCAGGGGCTTCCTGGGAAAGTGGCTTCAGGTCCACAGGCTGAACCCTCCCATGGCCGTGGTCAAGCAAGACACCCCGGTGGCTTCTGCTTCTTATGTGCAGAGAGTCATGATCAGGAGTGGCAGTCCCACAGTAGGTCTGACGCAGGCCTGCAAGAGTGGGGATTTTGACGTTTTGAAAAAATTGTTACAGCGTTTTATTTAGAATGTCCCGTCATTACCATCCTCACCCAAAGCCCTAATTGAGGGCTTAATTTCTGGGAATATTTTTTTTCTTTTTTTTTTTCTTTTACTTTAAGTTCTGGGGTACATGTGCAGGTCTTGCAGGATTGTTACATAGGTATACACATGCCATCCATCCCCCTGGATTTGCTGCCTCCATCCCCCTGTCACCTACATTAGGTATTTCTCCTGTTATCCCTCCCAATCTCCCCACCCTCTGCCATCCCTCTCCTAGCCTCCCATCCCCCAAGAGACCCCACTGTGTGATGTTCTCTTCCCTGTGTCCATGTGTTCTCATTGTTCAACACCCACCTATGAGTGAGAACATGTGGTATTTGATTTTCTGTTCTTGTGTCAGCTTGCTGAGAATAATGGTTTCCAGGTTCATCCATGTCTCTACAAAGGACACGAATTCATTGTTTTTTATGGCTGCATAGTATTCCATGGTGTATATGTGCCACATTTTCCTTCTCCAGTCTATCATCAATGGGCATTTGGGTTGGTTCCAGGTCTTTGCTATTGTGAACAGTGCTGTAATGAACATTCGTGTGCATGTGTCCTTATAGTAGAATGATTTATAATCCTTTAGATATATACCCAGTAATGGGATTGCTGGGTCAAATGGTATTTCTGGTTCTAGATCCTTGAGGAATCACCACACTGTCTTCCACAATGGCTGAACTAATTTACACTCCCACCAACTGTGTAAGAGTGTTCCTATTTCTCCACATCCTCTCCAGCATCTGTTTCTCCAGATTTTTTAATGATTGCCATTTTAACTGGCATGAGATTCTATCTCAATGTGGTTTTGATTTGCATTTCTCTAATGACCAGTGATGATGGGCATTTTAAATTTTTTTTAAATTTTTCTTTTATTATGGAATCTTGCTCTGTCATCCATGCAGGATCTCGGCTCACTGCAATTTCCACCTGCAGTTTCAACCGATTCTCCTGCCTCTGCCTCCAGAGTAGCTGGGATTACAGGCATGCGCCACCACGCTCGGCTAATCTTTGTATTTTTACTAGAGACAGGGTTTCGCCATTTGGCCAGGCTGGTCTCAAACTCCTGACCTCAGATGATCCACCTGCCTCGGCCTCCCAAAGTGCTGGGATTACAGGCTCAAAACACAGTGCCTGGTCTTTTTACATCTTTAATAAGATTTTTCTTCATTGCAAATAATGTAATAATGAATAACAAGTAGTGGAGAAGAAAATAATCTACCATTCACTGTCTTAATACATCAGTAATTTTGATTTGTCCACGTTCTCATTCAAACAAGCAAGCAAAAATATTTAATTTTTGTATCATTATAATCATGGCAAAAGTATATTTTTGTAAATTTCATTTTACTTATGTTAAATATTTTATTATCGATCATTTTAATGACTGCAAAATATTTTGTTGAGCTGATACAGCAGAGAATGCAGAAATTGAGGAATCTGTAAATGTTTGCTGAAAATATGAATTAACAGATGTGCTTATCTACTTCCTTATTCAGGGGCATTGAGTTTGTTCCCATTTTTACTATTATAATTAATATGCAATGGGCACCTTTGTGGATTTTCTTCCTATTATTTACAGTTTCACTAGGAAAGGTTCTGACAGGATTACGGGGTCAGTGGCTATGAAATGCAGTGGCAAATTTCTTGTTATTGGAATTGTATAGATTTGCATTTCCACTAGCCATGTACCGGTGTGCTGGTGTTTTATATCTTGGTTTATACCTTAGCATTTTCTAATTTAATAGGTGCAAAGAGAGAGACTTTAATTTGCAAATCTCTCTTAAAATAATTATCTAGTAACTTTTGCTTTTCAACTTCACATTTTAAGCCTTTTCTAAGGGTCTGACACAGAACCCAATTAGCTCTTTTTAAGTGTTCCCAATAAACCTCAGCAAGTTAGAGACCTCCAAAATTAGCATGTGGAGGATTCTGCACCTGCCATGTCCTGCCAAGATTACCCAAGGCGCTGGACCTTCTGCATCTGCCTTGTCATGCAGCTTGGCACGTGGGGGGATGCCAGTGCATGCTGGCCAGAGTGGCCATGGCCTCCCTCCAAGAGGCAGAGCAGAGGCCAGAGACTTGGGGGTGCTCAGAGCTAACAGAGAAGGCTCACAGCCATCAGTATGGATGTTTCAGACAGTGACATTACTGCAAGTCCTCCCTGGAGCTGTGGTCAGATTGGCAACATACCTGGTGTGTAATATGGTTTGGGCTCTGTCTTCAGCTCATCATAAAGATTAATTGAATAAATTTCCCAACAGCACGGAAGCCATCCTTATTTTCATCCTCAGGTTCCAGATAAAAACACAGGGGCACTGGAAGGTATAATTTGCATGCAATCACTCAGCCATGAGGATTCTGGCTCAGGTGATCGGATTGCATGGCCCCTGCTCTGAGGGCTTGTCATTGCTGCCCTGGGCATAGGGAGACAGACCCTGTGTGTGATTCCTTCAAACTCTTGACACAGATAGAGAGCCAGGAATATGTTAAATGATTATACCGTGTGCCTCATTTGGTTTCTTCAGAAATTAATATTGAATCAACGATACACCAAAGCATTCGTGGTGATGATGATGATAATGTGCTTTGATTCACTTGATCCTTATATTTTAAAAACATGATTCCCAAGGAAGATGTTATTGGTCCCATTACAAATGAGGTATCTGAGACTCAGAGACTGAGTGACTGGCACAGCCATGGTTTGAACCCAGGTCTTCAAACTCATCTGTACGATGGGCTGAATAGCAACGTTGATCTCCTTAGGGTATTGAGGGTCAAATTCTTAGCATGATGCATGACACAGAGTATTGTCAATGACAGAGGAGATAGCTGAATCCATCTTTTTGAGAAGGTGAGTTGGCGGCTTGGGGAGAGAATGACAGATGGATTCAAGGGAAACTTTGCTTCCCGGGAGATCGCAGATAAAGAGAAGGAGCCTCTAGGAAAGGAGGAATTGAGTAGACCAGAGAAGTGTTGCTGAGGCTTTCCTGGAGCAGGAGTAGATGGGACTCCAGGTCCTTAACCTTAAGTAGGAGAAGAATAGAAGAAAGGAGGTGGAGAGGAAGAGCATGATAAGAAGCTGAAGATGGAGCTGTGGGAACAGTAGCAGAGCTGAGCTGACCAGGGGTTCAATAGCCTGGCACTTGGGAACCGTGCCCATGCTCTGACCCACAGAAAGCCTGGAAGTGTTCACATACCATTCACTCGTGAGTTTTACAGTGTGCAGGATACTGAAGTCATACTGTAAAACTGAGGGAACAAGACCCAGGGCAAGGGACGGGACTGGGTCCTCACAAACAGAGCTGATTTCCCAGGACATCAGGGAACATCCGCTGTGCAATGATTTCTGCCTCCTCAGATATCACTGCACCACTAGTGTCTTTCTGGGCATAGGTCAACATTTGTCTTCTTTGATGAAACGGGGAGAAAATCAGAGAGAACATGTAGGAGTGCCTTTTCGAATTGTTCTTGGTCACTTGCTCTCGACACTGTTTACATTTGGGGCTGGCCACTCTGTGTTTTGAGGGCAGCAACGGTAAGGGCTGTCCTGAGCGTTGTGCGATGCTGAGCAACAGCCCTGGTCTCTAGCCACTAGATGCCAGTAGTACCCCTCCCAGTTGTCACAATTAAAAAATGCCTCTAGACATTGTCAACTGTCTCTGGCAGGCAAAATTGCTCCCTCTGA
Source organism: Alouatta palliata (assembly GCA_004027835.1). Classification (NCBI taxonomy): domain Eukaryota; kingdom Metazoa; phylum Chordata; class Mammalia; order Primates; family Atelidae; genus Alouatta; species Alouatta palliata. The sequence goes on from PVKV010033243.1 coordinate 17,740, forward strand.
CCCCACCCCACCCCTGCCCTTGAGAACAATGATAGAGGAACTCATTTATTTTACTTTACAAATGGACAAGTAAATACGTAGACTAACAATTTTATAATTAAGTAAGTAATCTGTGACCATTTTGTTAATCATATAATTAAATATTAGATAGAACATGGAGTTTCTGTGATGTCACTTTCTAGATTAAACAGAACCGTATCGTTTAACCAGAATCAAACTAAGTCAATGTTTTTTTCCTCCCAGGAAGTTTTCTCTGGGCATGTTCTGTCCTGCTTCCTGTTCTAAACCATTGTTTACTGCCTCTAAGAAACAGCTGCTCTATCCCCAAAGTGACAGCATTTCAATAATACTGAGTATGTACATGTGCTCTGGGAATGCTGTTGGTTTAATAAATTTAGGGGGTAGAAAATTCACAGTGACATTTGAACAGAAATCTCAAGAGAAGATCAAAAGTCTATGGGGATTAAGAAGTTTACCTCTTTCTTCGGTAGTCGTAGTTTTAAAAAGCACTGTTTTTAAAGCTCAAACAGCATGATTTGATACCCTGTGTGACTTCTAGGGGCATGTCCTAAGTGGGGGTGGCTGCAGAAGAAAAAGAAAAGCCTGGAGGCTCCTCTTCCACAGCACATACTTGTCTGTGTGAAGGGTCACTGGTGGTCCAGACAGGCTTCTGAAGAGTCTAAGAGTGTCTCCAGTACAGCCATCCATCATTACTTTAGACATACGTAGGGAAAGGTCAAGCTAAACGGGCAAGCTCTCTGAGAGGAGAGTCATTCCTTCATCTCCTTCCTCCCTGTGGGTGTGAGAAGACACATGGGGCCACTCTAGGAGCTGGGGACGGCCCTCCCTTGAAGAGAGGCAGAAGCAAGGCTTAGGGACTGTGCCTTATCTAATGGAAGCCTGCTGCGCCTCCCTGTGCCCAGAGCCAGAGATTAATTACTCTGAGGACACTCTATGACCCACGAGGAAAAGACAGAGTCAGAAGGAGGGCTAGTGTACAAGGACGCTAGTGTAAGGAGGGAGGCTGGTGCATCAGGGAGTGCTAGTGTAAGGAGGGAGGCTGGTGCATCAGGGAGTGCTAGTGTAAGGAGGGAGGCTGGTGGAACAGGGAGTGCTAGTGTAAGGAGGGAGGCTGGTGGAACAGGGAGTGCTAGTGTAAGGAGGGAGGCTGGTGGA